>JAPEVG010000017.1:0-190877 GCA_029747595.1 Trametes cubensis
GATGATACACCAACTCCACTGCCTCGACGTCCTCCGCGTCACGTTCGCCGCGAACCGGACGGACGCCGCCGCGCACGCGCACGTCGCGCATTGTTTGAGGTACTTGCGCCAGGCTGTGCTGTGCCTTGCGGACGCGACGCTCGAGCCGGACGAGCCTGGGGTCAGGGAGGGCCGGTGGGAGCATGCGGCGAGTGGGGTGGGCGCGGTGCATCGGTGTAGGGATTGGACGGTGCTGAGGCGGTATTTGGATGAGCACCCGGCGGAGGAGTTGGTCGTGGACTAGCGGCTGGGGCATGCATAGGGTTCTGGGCTCGAATCGGGGTAGCGCGATGATTCTGGCTTGTGGAAATTGTTGATCGTATGGTAGTCAACTACTGCTTACCGCATTGCCTGGGGGAGCACGTGAATTCGGAATGCGTTGTTGTCAGTATCAACCACGCGCAGAGAGGGCAACGTCGACATGATACGTGAGTACTTCGCGCGTTGCATTCATGCGCCATGAAGCACAACAGAGATATAGGATCACTTGGTATTACAGACTAGACTATACTAAAATACGGAGGGCCCTTAGGGCCTCAAGAAGTGTGCAACGGTTCATTGTACCCACGCAAGTCCGAACAGCGCTAGCAGTCATCGCACCTCTGAACCAAAGCCCCTCCCACATCGACGACGACACCCTCCTCTCACCAATCGTCAACCGGTAGTCAAAGCCCTCTCATGCCTCACGCCTGAACGTGCCTCCACATCGCACTCACACCGCCGACCCCAGCCCATCCTGCGAGTCGAACCCCAGCGTCTTCATCTCCCAAAACTCCGGCCCCTCCACCCGTCCCACCGTCGGCTCGCTCTCCTCCGTCCCCCCAAACGACGGCGCCCCGTTCCCCAGCGAACACGTCGGGTACCCGGCGTGCGCCGTGAGCCCCAAGCCGCTGTACCGCATCGACATCCCCAAGCCCCGCGCGCGCTCCTCCGCCGCATGCCCGCCGCCGGCGCTCGAGAACGAGATGCGCGGGGGGTGGCCGTGCGCGCCGTCCGCGGATTGGCGGCGGCGCATGTGCATGTCCCAGCTGATGTCGGCGCAGTGCTCGGTGCCGAGTGCGGCGGCGGCTGCTGGCTTGGCGGGGGCGCCGCGCGTGGAGAAGTCGCTGGAGATTCCGAGGGCGACGCGCAGGACGATGAGCGTCGGAGCGATGCCCTGACGTAGTACAGAATTCAGCATGTTTGGCCTTCGTTAGGATGCAAAGCGTGCTTACATAGATTTGAACGGCCATAACCGCCACGATCGCCTGCGCAGGGTGCCCGAGCGCGAATAAGACGACCAGGACGAGCTGCGCCGCGAGGTACAACGCGCCGCTCTCGACGATGATCGCGACCGCGGTCTGCGCGGCACGCGCGGTGCCCACCATGCGCCCGCCATAGCGCGCATCCGCCGCTCGGGCAGTGTGCAAGAGACGTATAACAATAAAGAAGGTAGTGAGGACGTTCGTGACGAGCGGGAGYGAATACCCCGCGAAGCCGAGTGGAACGAGCGCNGGGAGGCGCAACGGGCGCAGTGGGGTCGAGGGTGACGACGAGGTGGACGACCTCCGCGATGCAGGCTGGCGATCATACACAGTGAGCAATATGTTAGCTAGGAACAAGAGACAGTGATCACGGGTGATGACTTACAGAAGCCGGCAATGGCAGTCAGCAAAGGCAGAATGATGATCCAATAGTTTCGCTCCCAGATTACCCAGCATCGGTAGACGAGCACGACGTCGCCTATAAGGTCGGTCAGGGAAATGAGGATGTCCGCGCCAACGAGCGGCTTAGTCTCGTTCGCGTAGCCATCTACGCCTGTGTCGCGCTGAGGCACAGCAGGGTCAACTTGGTGGCATAACGCGCGTAATAAGGAAGGCGCACGAGGGTCACGACAAAGTGTGAAAACTCGAGGGCAAAGTGCGCGGTGCAGGACGCGAAGAGCGCGCAGCCGAGCACGAGGATGGGGATGTTGAGCCCGCAAGAGCGGGCGCGGCGGAGGAGCAGAACGAGCGACGCGGTATAGAGAACGAAGTTGATACCTGTCGCGGGCGCGTTCGGGGGTACGTGAGCTTTTCTCTGTCCTAGATTTGCGCGCCAAGCCATGATAATCGCGACGTACCCCAAAGGACGGCTTCGGACGCGAAACCAACGAGCGCGGCGAGGTCGTTTGAGATGGCCATCGTGGTGAGAGTGTAGCGAGGGGAGTTATGTACAACGAGCGACAGCAAGCCAGAGGAGAGGGAGGGGAAGTCCGAGGCGCAGAGCCAAGTCGCTCCACGGTGTTAAGTGCACATTGAAGAAGCTGGAGTAGAATGGGACCAGCGACGAGCATCGTGCGGAAGTCGATGGCAAGACTACGAGCCACAGCGGCGGTGGAGGTACTTCAGCCGTACCATAAGCGGCACCAATGGTACTACCTTGGGAAAAGGGCACCGTTCGTAGCACGAGGTTTACTTCGTACGGATGGTAGCACATGATATGAGGACGTCCTCGCTCCACGTTCGTCTGCTCTTCCTGGGCCCTCTAAGGAACAAGAAGAGCGGAGAACAGGCGGCCTGACAGCGGTCGAAATATTGAACAGTGGCTGTATTAGTACGGCCAGGAAACCATGGCATGGACTGCGACAAAGGCAGCTGACCTCTAACGAGGATCCGCAACGGGCGTTCACGTAGCGTAGCACTGTTATGGAAGCCGCCACTCATATATCACCATGCGGCAGGGCTCCCGTCGAGCCTCGAGGGTATGATGGACACCGACGCTCTAATACAAACCGCGCCGGCACCCCGGCGCATATCCTGTCGTGAACGGGAGTGCACACTCTCCAGACAAGTTCGAAGTATCGATCTGGGGGTATATGGCGGCGGTGAAGCGGGGTGGCTGAGCAGGAGGAGGGGACGCGCCCCAGCGGAGATACGCTGCAGCGGAGTAGCTATAGCCGCTACACCATCGTCTTCGTATCCATCCATAGCCTCACGCCGGGGCCCTGGAAGTTGTCTGCGCGCACACCCTGTATTTACAGACGCGTTCGGCTGACATACGACCCATACGCATTGCAATTGCGCAACGCACCACGCCGACCATATAGCAGCCGAACGCTCAACCATAGTAGAGGCAAAGCCCCAAAAGAGGGGGCTAACTTCGCACCCATCGGCCGATGGCGAGTTTGCAACATAGCAGCCGGAGGGTGCCACGCTACTCATATCATGTCCCTAGACTCGCCGAATGACCAGATTGAGCGAGGCGCAACGGTGGAACATCTGGCGGCGTCAGAGCGAAACAACCCCGAGAACAGCGCGCCAGCGTCCGACTAGGTAGAGCGTTTCGTCGCGATATGTTCACTCCGGTGGTGGTGGAGAGGTTCCAAGTGTAGCGAGTCACCGCCGCGCTTCTTCTTGATATACTGTGACCACGGTGACCCCACCTTCATTTACTATGTGACGAACCACATGGTCCACATCATAGCCACAGCAATTCTGAAGCCACCAAGTGACACGGACCATCTCCTCGAAACGCAGCACACTCGTCACTTCGCTCGCGACCGAAACCCACGCACAACTCATGGATACGCGTCCGGGCCCCGCCTCAGCCAACCAGTCCCCGTCTAAGTTAGGCTGTATAGTTTGCGTCTAGTAAGTACCAGTGAACACAAAAAAGAAGAAAAAGTCGGCGACGACGAGAAGTCCGTAGATACAAAACAAGATCAAGAGGACCGACGTTGACAGACCCCGCGCGGGCTACTACACTACCGTCCAGGGTCCAGCACCAGAGGCCCCACGAGTCAGTCACGTCGTAACTACTGTATATACCCATGCCCAGGCGCGCCGCGACATACCCCTAACCGTCGCCGCACACCTCACACACCCTGCACCTCACTTGCTGCCCGCGGTCTTGTACAGCACGAGCCCAACGAGCGCGATCGAGTACCCGAGCACCTGCAGCGGCGTGATCTGCGCGCTGAAGATGAGCACGGAGCCCGTGACGAGCAGGATGTCCTTGAACACGCCCGCGAGCGTGAGCACGAGCCCGCTCCCCGCGCCGACGAGGAAGACCGCGGCGATGTTGAGCAGGAACGCGATCACCGCGTTCGAGAGCAGGATCAGCGGCCTGCGAAACGTGCGTGAGTACGTGCAAGATGGAATGAGAGAGGGGGAGGGAANGGGGGGAAACGTACCCGATGCGCGCGAGCTCGTAGAACGGCGCAAGGCCCTCCGTGAAGGGGAGCACGGCGAGGTTGATGAGTGCGCACACGGGCGCATAGTAGTGCAGCGACACGAGCGGGTTCATCTTCAGGCCGTGCAGGAGGATCTCAATCATGACCAGCCGCGACGCCTCAAACTGTTCGCACCCACGCCGCCATGTCAGTTACCGATCACCCAAACGACTTCCTCCGCCTTCCTGACGCACGCACGACACGTCCGGAGAGGCGGACGAAAGGGAGAGAAAATTACTCACGGCGACAGCGGCGGCCTGGGTGAGGAAGCCGATGAGGTTGAACCGGAGTTCGCCGCGCGAGGCGAGGGCGACGCCGGACGAGATCATGAGCACGATCATCGCGAGCCGCTTGTTGGGGTCTTGGATGCGGAACGTCCATGAGATGAGCAGGATCGCTACCGGGTTGAACGCCTAAATCGCCGCCATGAGACCGGTAGTGAGCTCGCGCGCGTTTGGCTGCCTATCGCGCACAACGCACCTTGAGCATCTGAATGTACGCGACGGAGAGGTAGAGGTACGCGGTGTTGCTCAGGATGAGCGAGCCGCTAAAGAGGAGGCCGATGGGCAGGATGCTCTTGAGGAACATGTCCTTGTTCATGTTCACATCTTTTGCGCCATCGACTAGATGTGTTGTCCTCGCGAGGACGCGGGTACCAATGGCCTGAGAACCGACAGAGTGTGAGCCAGAGGCCAGAAGACGAGTATGCCATATTGTCCCGCGTGAAGACCAAGGACAGAGCTTAGCCCGGTACACAAGCGTGGCACTGACGTCTCCACGACAGATTTACGTCTATGGCTTCTTGCGCAGATCCACTGCAAGGCGGTGAGAACACCGGTGGACGGATGCGACCCATCCTGCCCATATCGAGTGGACTATACGCGACTTCACAATACGTAAGGCCCGAAGATCGTGCCCGACTGTCCATGGTATATCGCCTACACGTAGCACCCTCTTGCAAGGACAGCCATCGTATAACACATGAGAGGCCAAAGGTAACAACAGTAAGAGCTGCGGAAAGCGCGAAATATCACCAGCAGAAGATCGGTTCCTGTGGCGGGCATTACCGCCCGTAGTCCGCCACAGTGATAACGCAGGGCCGTTTGCTCGGCCCAAGCTTATCCACGTCAAAAAGAGGATGATACTCACGGCAAACGTTAGGTGCCATGTAACAAGGAAGACGGGGTAGCGGAACTCGAGGGTGTTGTACAGGTAGTTGTTGTAGATGATGACGGCGGAGCTGAGGACGATCCATATAGGGATGATCATGGCCGCGGACATCTTTGGCTTGTTGCTGGAGGCCGGGCGCGCCTGGACGGTGGAGACGGGGGAGGGGAGGAGATCATCCTGATCCTTTTCCTGGTGGACTTCGAGCATGGGAACGTGCTCTTCCGCGGATTCGTTCGTCTTCTCTTCGTGAGGAGCCATGTCGGTTGTAGCAGTAGGATGTAGGTAGTGCTTGGATAGGAAGGGCGTAGGAGGCGAATTCCGCAACGCAAGAGGGCCCAGATAGAGGAGCGGGGAGGGAGATAGACAAAAGGAGAGACAGAGGTCGGAGTGTGGAGGGGTGTGTGCTAAGACTACACGAGGACAGAGTCCAGCTGAGAGGAGAGGGGACAAGACAAGCTGCAACTTCACAAGCGCCCGTCCTCCCTCCGCCTTTCTCCCCTTCCAGACGCTTGCAGCAGTCCGTTCCCACGCTTCCGTCCCGCTCGGCTTCGCGCCCGGATCAGTCTGCGCCATCGTCTAGCCTTCGCGTTTATCGGCTTCTTGGCAATCTAGTCGTCCTCCAACAACCCTGCATATCAATCGCGGTTCGTCTTTTCAATTTGCACCGCAACCTCCAGCCTAGTGAAGCCTTGCAATCCCGTCGTAGCTGCGCCACGTCGCGCTGCTAGACCGCCTCGCGCTCACCTGTGCATCCACACGATACTGGGCAAGGTTTGAACCATCCTGGTTTGTACGGCGATACCGCGACCGTCCACACCGGCTCTCTCATGGCGCGACGCCCCAGAAACGCGCGCAACGCCGTGTCTTTCGGACCTCCAACTGCTTAGACGTCGGCTGCCGGCCAACTGTCACCTTCATACGCGGGCCAAATCAAGACAGATGTCGGGCGCGCGGGGGCGGCCTGCCGTACAGCCTCTGCAGCGTGCAGGCTGAGGGTGCGCACAACATCAAGTACGCGCGCCGCGGCGCCGGRTACGTACGTCGAGACTCAGTGCATAAGCCCTCTACACTGACAGCGACTGTATCACCATTGCGCCACGTACGTGAGTATTTCCACTCTCTCGGGCGCGTCGATGGGCATTGGGGACGTCGCTGTCAAGCTGCGGATCCGGAGACCCCCAAGTTCCAATCATGCAATCAAATGTTGGCTCCATCGCAGCCGTCACGTCGGACTCTAGTCTCTGGACGCGCTCTACAGCCTACAGCCTCGATTTATCGCTAGCGCTAGCGGCGCAGGTGCGGAAGCGACGAACCTTCCCCGGCCGGGGCGACGAGTATGTATATCTTGCAGCGCAGCTTCTGAACCGGTCTATGCTCGACTTTCTCCACCCCCAGCTGACGCGCCGACGGGTGACCCGTGGCTACATCTGGTCTATCTACAGCACCGGCTCTCAGCTGCAAGCGTACGTGGTCGCTGCTTCCTCAACAGTGTTTGACTGTGCTACTGTGAGGACGACTGCTCATGCAAATCATTCTCGTGGGCCGTGGCCAGTCCCGTCTGGTGATATTGCAATTGGCAAGTATAGTAGTATGTGTCTAAGCGAAGAGCTATAATATCCGTAGTATATACTGTCCGATCGCGAATTCTGGGCCAAACTCCGAGACGTAGCCTCGAACCAGAAGCAAGACGGAGGAGCGTCGCGTACTGTCCATGGAACTCAAGAAGCGGACAAGCGGAACGACGATGCTGCATTGAAGAAGAAATGTCTACTGTATACGGTACCGGCGCACCACGAATACGGACGGGGATGCGGACGAGCCTCTCTCTATGTATATGTGAACGTATATGTCGATATCCATGCGTGCGATGCGGAGTTGCGGGGTTGCGAATGCGAGGTGCAGTTGACGTGTGCGATGGAGGGATTCAGATGGACGGGAATTATGCTTCTAGCCTCTCTCTCTCTCTCTCTCTCTCTGCCTAGTACGTACCCGCTGCGAATGTCCACGGTGAGAAGAGGAAGCGAACGTAATAATATATGTGTCGCCCGAGTCCCGTTATGCTGTTGTTGCCTATAACCAACGATTTGGCAAAGGGAGCAAGCAGTAGGGGGTGACGGGGAGGGAAAGGTGTAGTAGGAAGGGAGCAGCGTTCTCATGCATCATGCATCATGCGGCGGCCCTCTTCGACGCCTCTTCTCGTACGGCGCGCAGGACCGCGTCAACGTCGAGCGGCACGCGCGGGTCCTGTCCCGGCGTCACCGAAGGCGAGACGACGTCCGGCAAGCTCGTCCCCGTGAATYTCCTAARCACGCACAACGACCACGTCAGTCAATGGCATCCCAGAACGACGTCGGTGCGAGAGTGAGAGGAGACACGCACCGTTCGTTCCACCACGCCATGTAGTCGATCCCGAGCGCGTGCATCGCGAACTGCTGGTCGCGTACGAACGTGCCCGGCGGGAAGAACTCCATCAGGAGTGGCGCGGGGGNCGGCAGACTTGGCCTGGCCCGCGCCTTCCGCGGGCTTCTTACCAAACCCATGCGCCGCTGCGTCGTCCTCCAGCGGGGAGCGCATGTACACGCTGTCCGCGAGTTGGAAACCGTACGGGCCCATGACGATCTATCCAGCACGCACGTTCAGCATCCCCCGTACGAGGCAACCAGAATGGAGAGAAAAGCCTCACCGTCGCACGCGCAATGGCGCTCATCCGCGCCTCCCACTCCGCCGCTGGCACGCTCCCGTTGCCCCGCACGACGTGCACCTCGCCCAGCACACCCTGCTGTTCCAACGCCCTCAAGCCGGTCACAAGCCGCTCGTGGTCGTCATTCGACAGCCGCGCACCGGCGCCGACCGGCTCGTCCTGCATCGACACGTACGCCACGACGGGCCGCGGTGTCTGCTTCTTCGACAGGCCCCACAGGGACGCGCCCTTGCTCTCGCTCGCGCCGTGCGACCCTGCACCTACGCCGTCGGCGAGGTGGAGGTACCGCAAGAGTGCCGCGCGGACGGGCGCCCACCATCCTTCGGGGGCTGAGAGCCCAACGAACGGTGCGGCCCATGCTGGCTCGCCTTCCTGGCCCGCCACACGCCGCTTGAGCTCGTCCGCCCGCGCAGAGGAGGCAGGGGCCCAGTGTCCACGCCCGCGCTCAGCGGCACCGCGATCAGCGATGACRACGCGGTCGAGCAGGAACGGGACGTGCATGTCCGCGAGGTCCTGCCAGTCCTCCGTGTACCATACGCCGAGCGTCGAGNAAGACGGCTTTGGGGATGAACGGGTGGATGCCGGNTGTATGCGCGGTCGCGCGGCGGGGGGATGCGACTTGGGGGTCTTCGTCTGGGCCGGGGTGGAATGTTTGGCGACGAGAAAGTGGGCACGTGNCGGGAAGATGATACGGAGAGGTGCGGGAACGGACGARGGGTGGTGCGAGGAGGAGGAGTCCGGGGACGGTGCGATGATGTGTAGTCCAGAAGAGGAGGTGAACGAGGCCGGGGCTGCTGTCGAAGAGAGCGAGGCGTGGGTGCGGAATAGGGAAAAGAGGGTGTACGGGTCTTGCGACTCGGCCTTGCCAAGCGCGAGCCACGACGTGCCGTGGATTCTATTTGAGGAGAGGAGAAATGTGTATTGGCACAAGCTCGGTCGATCGGGCACATAGCGTGAAGGAGGACTTACTTTGCTGCGTAGGGTCCGAACATCTGTGCTGCGTCCTGCGTTGTGAGGATATGCCAGTCCTGTACGCGCGGGGGCTTCGTAGCATCGAGCGACGACGAGGCGATGTCGCTCAGTTTTGGCAGCTTCGTCCAGTCATTCGCCACTACGAACAGTGTACCGTTGACCGCGATAACGTTATCTAGTACGGTGTACCCTGCGCGAAAAAAGGGACGCGTGTTCAGTTGACCTCGCCTCCACCGCAATGTACAAGTGGACCCACCAGGTGTATGCGCAATAACGCTCGTCTCGGGCACGTCCTTGCCCCACTTGACGAATTGGTCCTTCACCGTCACACCTGTGCTGAGACTCACTCCCCTATCCTCCTTTTGTGCACTCCGCGCGACCTTCCTGCTTCCACCAAAATTGTAAATCACCGCATTGCGCCCTGAGCCAGACGCCGCAGAGGATCCTCGGGCGACTCCTGAGACCTCGCCCTCGCGCCACTCCCAGTCGCCCGCGATGATACTCTCAAGCTCATCTCGCCATTCTTTTGGCCGTCGGCCGTCTGGATCGAACCCGGGGTCTTTTGTGCCAAGACCTATCAAGTGCAGATGACATCAGTATGTTGGACACTCGACTTGATGGTATGTAGACTTGTGGCATGGACAACGCCTCAGCTTTGAGGCAGTCCATCGCTCTGTGCTACGTCGGGGACGGAGGCAGCCAACGTAGTTGTCGCTACTCTCCCGTACTATCGTCGGCATTCTGACAGACGTAGGCCAGACCGGGTAGCGGAACGCCCCCGCGGGCTACCAACGCCGACAGTGTTCGACCGTACGCCTTCTTCTCTAGCGCGGTGCGCACGAGCCAGACACGCTCTCAGAATGCACAAGAAACATAGCACTCACCTATGCTTGAAAGATAAGAGGAGGTGAGCTTCTGCGGGTGTACTCCGACAATCCCCAACGATGCCTCGAGGTTATATGACAGTACGAAGACCGTCAAAGAGAACAGCAGCAAGGTAATCTCCCGCCGTGTGGGCGGGGAGGTCCAACTTCGTAGGTGCGGCATTCAGCCGATCGCGGTCGAAGAACAAGGGCCGTCGAGCGTGTCAATGCGTCTTGGGTTAAGATGTGGAAAAGCCCGTCCGAGAGGGGCAAGTGCGTAGCTTATCCAGCGGGGTTGATTGTACGCGAGACAAGACGTAAGTGCCGATGCTCGGCTTCAACGAACTAGGGAGAGTGCGAGCGTATTAAAGCCGTCTAGGCGAGCAGTACTGAACGATGGTGGTGGCAGGAGGCCAAGATAGCGAGGCCGAAGGTGGTGGTGGCGAGCAGCCAGCTGTGGGCGCTTCTCGGCCAATTAGCAGTGCATCTTGTATTTGATGCGTCCCGATCACACTGCAAACATCCAGATTTGCTCTGTCAAGATCCAGATTGCTGTTGATGATGGCAGACCCATATGCTCAAGTCCCAAGGTATGGATCAGAGCAATACATATAGGGTGTGATGTACTAAGGCAATGAGTATAGCTCTAGTGACTGGTCAACGTCTATCGACTACGACCGGAGGAGGATGTGGAAGTTGGAGGATTATAGCCATGAGACTCAACACCTCGAAGTTCTAGATACGGAGGTTATGAACCTTCCTGCTCCTTGACGGTCTCCGCAGCAGGCGCTTCCGCAGATTCCTGCTGTTTTGTTATCCGGTCTAGTAGGACACTCGTGCATGTCCTTAGAGCAGCGATTTCTTCTGCCTTGGGGTCTGCACAACCCGCCCACCGAATCTTCATGTTCGGGTCGACGAGATACACGTATCCGACGTGCCGGTTGGCGATACCTAGCGGCTCTCGCAGATATCTTTGTGGTGAACGTTAGGATTTCACGAAGTTAGAAGTGTGAGAAGAGCCGGCCATCAACATACTCGATATTTTCGCTGGAGATGAGGTAGGTCGGCCATAACGCCTCTGGCACGCCGTTCCGGATACTGGACATGAAGAGCGACACCAAGAACGACTTGAGTTGATTATCTTGGAGGTTGATTTGTACCCGCTGAAATAGAGGGTGCGAGCCGAAGCTGGACTCCGTGGGCTCTACGAACTGTGCCGTTTGAATCTGCGTACGTCTATCATTAGCTCAGACGTCCGGACGCATGGCTGACCTCCAGACCTCGGATATTCGCGTCGTGAGAAGGGTCACGACGGAGACCTTGCCCGCCAGCAGGTTCGTGGTGTGAACCTTCTCTTTGCCGACAAGAGGGGTGCCGAGGATGTTCGGAAAGTAGAGGGCTTTCTGGTCAAATGAAATCAGTACATGTCAATTACAGTACCAGTACGATGCGTTGGGGACTTGTCTCCGCGGACATATGAGGAGCAATGGGCCCGCTACTCACATCTTCCCGTATCATGACTTTGGGTGCAATCCAAGTCTTGCCACCATGTATCCGCGTCGCGCTGAGGTCCGAGAAATATCCTCTCGTAGCTTCACGCGCCCTGACACGTATAAGAATGGTTACTCCATATGCATGGCAAGGAAGTAGAGTACGACGTACAGATGGTGTCGCTCCTCCATACGCTTGTCCTGGTCAAGGAACTTCTCCTTCGTGTCCTCCCATGACTTGACCCTAGGCTTCGGTTTCTGCCGCACCCCCAAGGGTCGCTGCAATAGCGGTAGTGGCGCATCATTTGCCTTCTTCTTGGGTTCCTCAACGTCCTGAGCCTGCTCCTTTCCTTTCGACTCCGTAGGAGAGGTAGAGGTCTCCGACTCCGCGCGTCTATGAGGTGTGCTGGATATGCCGCGGAATCCCACCGCCCCAAGCCTTGCCGCAGACGAAGCTCGGGCTATGCGGCATTGCCGAGCTGAGTACTGGACAAGCAGCCGCATTTGAATTGTCTGCAGACACTAGGCGCTGTATGCAACTGAGCGACAGAGGTACAGGGTGAGGTACTGGGCAAAGGAACTTGCGAAGCCTCGCGACAAGTCGCGACAGCTTAGCGCCGGTGAATCTGTGCGTCACGTGATCATCCTCGATCGCGTTAATGTAAATAACAGGCGCCCATTCCTACTCGCGTTTTGAAGTTGAACCACATCCGTCCTCTATTAGTGCAACTCTTGACTGACCTGTACAGAGTCATGACAGTATGAGTTATCAAGGATTGAACTTGCTGCGTGGTGTGGTGCTCCTTAAAGTTTAACTCTTCGTGAGCAGCGCTCTACGATGCCCATCTTGTGTATCAGACACGATGAAGTCGCGACGAGGGCCGCAACGCATGTATCATGCGTGCGCCATAGCGTCAGTCTTGATGTGGTGAGCGGCCGCGTTCTCCTTCCAATCCTACAACACCGTGTTGACACGTTATCACACGACCGCAGACCTGTTGTGCGCAGCCTTCGGATATCGGTACGCTGTGCTAGAGCCATCGATAGAGTGCGATGGTGTGAGCGCCCCAAGCCTCAGCAGACGACTCGTTGTAGTCTTGTGAGTGCACCACACGAGACGTGTTCCGTCCTTTGGCAGGCACCCTAAACCGGCCCCTCGCCTCAGCAACCGAATGCATGAGAGCTCGAGTCTGTCCTAGTGACTGGTGGTTCTTCATGGCTTGGGCGGTTGTTCGGATACGACCTCCGGACAATTCCCGGACATGACCTGTGCGGCCCATCCAACGACGCGGTGGACCGACTACGGTGAGTTTCAATGTATAGGCAGATACACACCTTCCGTTTCCGGAGAGCTTATCGTTCGCTACAGACCCTCGGACCTTCCGCATTCACCATGGTCCGAATGCAGACGATCCACCTGCTCCCGCTATCTGTGCTTCAAGAATGTTCGAAATTAGACGACGTGCCGTTGGCGGTGCAGAAGCTCCAAGTGGGTTCTGTTAGCTCGCAAACCCCCAAACGCACGCATCAGGCGCTTCCCGGAAATGAGGTCGATTCCTTTGGGCTTGCTCGTTTCGCCGACACCAGTTCTCAGGACAGGTTGTCCTGGCGAGGCTGCGCTAGTGCTGATCCTCTGCGCCAATAGCAATGTGTGCCTGTGTTCCAAGGGTTTGCGCCCACTGGCCGCGTGATATTACCTCGGTGGACGAGGAGCCAGTCAAACCATTACGTGACTAAATAGGGCTGCGCCGATTTTCTGCTCCTGTAAACGTCATCCTCGGGCTCTGTCCATGCGAGGTGAGCTGCAACATCGGGTGTATACAACGTATACCGGATCTGATGTCACTCATTACAGACGTGTCGCAGCCCTGGTTAACGCCTCAAACGTACCTGAGCATGGTGGCTGAAGGCCGCCTTGATGGCGCTTTATGGAGACACTGCGCGATAAGACCAGATGGTGAAGCCATAGGCAACGTGCTCTGGAGGTGCGCACGGCACACACATTGAAGCGTCAGAGATCATGCGACTGACTTCTCGGAAATAAGCTGCCTGAAATACGGCACTTATTTCAAGAGGCGGCGAACGTGCAGAGGGGCATTGCTGTTCATTGTATAGTAGTATCTCACAGCCCGTCTCAGAAGGCCCACAGTGATTGTGCCCCAAATCCACGGCGGAACCTTACTGAAGTGCATCCAGACTGGACGATATCCGAGGTGAGTGGACGAGGGTGGACACCGGGATCTCTGGATGATGGCCTGGGCGGTTCGGCGACGGGCGTCTGAAGATCCGCAATCTAGATATGGAGGCCCGATGCGATCTTGCAGGTGAGTCCCCCTCTTGTCGACCCTTTCCTCCTCCGTTACATCCTCTCTCCAGTACTTCCCTGATATCCGCGATATTGCTCAGGAAGAACACACAACACTCCGAGAATGCAGGCTGAAATGATGAATATATCCCTGGGCGGTCAATCCCGCCCCAGGCCGCTGGATCATATCGATCGCACGCTTGTGCAAGCCGTTCATATAGCGCGAGCCCCGGGCCATTGCATTGTGCGGCAAGAACACGCAGACGGGCAGGATCACTTGCCGTATCTTCGAACGTTCTGACTTGCGGCCGCTTCTCTTTCCCAGCACAATCGGAAAGCACTCGCCTGCCTCCGTGTAGCCTCAGCGATCAGTGCCGCCTCATGGTAAACACGCCCGAGCCGTCCCTCCGTCACGTTCCTCCAGCACTCTAAAAGGGCCCGCGAAATGCTCCTCCGCCCTGCCTTGGGTCCTCCTCACCGCTCTGCGAGCACTACGCTACGAGCTCATCGCTCACCTTTTCCTCCCCTCCCACCACCTCCCTCTTCGGCCGCCATGGTCAACTCTCCGCAATCCCCGACCTCGCCTGTCCCCCCGGCGCTTGGGACTGTCATCGACAATGGCGCACTTCAGCTGGTCGAGATCCTCGGGTACGGTGGCTACGGAATCGTCTACCGCGCAATCGACACCTACTCGTCAAATCCGACATCGTACGCTGTCAAGTGCCTTCCCCATTCTAACAAACGCAGCGCTGCCCGCCAGCGGCAACTCCACATGCGTGAGATCGCCCTCCACCAGCTGGCCTCGGGCCATCCCAACGTCGTCACCCTCCACCGCGTGGTCGAGGACTACCAGTACACATATATCGTGATGGACTACTGCTCCGACGGCGACCTTTTCACTCAAATCTTGCATCAACGGCGTTATCTGGGCAATAACGCACTCATCAAGGAGGTCTTTCTTCAGCTGCTCGACGCGGTTGAATACTGCCACTCCCTCAATATTTATCATCGTGACTTGAAGCCCGAGAACGTCCTCTGCTTCGACGGCGGCCTGCGGCTCGCCATCACCGACTTTGGACTCGCGACTACGGATCGCATGAGCACCGAATTCCGCACCGGTAGCGTCTACCACATGAGCCCAGGTAAGCTCACTAAGTCTTGTTTCTTTATTCCAGCTCACGTCTTCGTCAGAGTGCCAAGGCGGTATCTTTGCGCCCACGCGAAGCTACTCCCCTCTCTTTAATGATGTCTGGTCTTTGGGCATCATCCTACTGAACCTGATTACGGGGCGCAACCCTTGGAAGTCTGCGTCTGCGGACGACTGCACGTTCCAGGCCTACCTGAAGGATCCTCTCCACTTCCTCCCGACAGTCCTCCCGATCTCCCACGAGGTCAATGTCCTCCTCACGCGCACGCTCGAGGTCGACTGGAGGCACCGCATCACTCTTCGCGAGATGCGCCACGCGCTCAAGGGGATCGACAACTTCTACTCGCCCGACGTCATCTTCGAGGACAGCATGGCGCGTTGCCCCTGGGAGGCCGGCCTTCGCGCGGACGCAGACAGCGACTCGTCAGCAGAGGCAGAGCCCGAGCCACATGAGCTACCAGAACAGGAACCTCAGGAGAACTTCACTTCCACATGGAGCGGCGACTCTGACTCCGAGATGGTCTTCACCCGCGAGCGCTCGGTCGCTAAGGAGTCCAACTGGTCCGACTCGTTCTCCTTCCGTGCGCGCGCCGCCGAGGACCTCTCCGCTGGCCCCTCTGCATACTCGCACTCCAGCTCACGTTCGCTTTCCAATTCCGGCTCCGGCTCTGGTTCAGATGCCCGCTCCGATGCCCGCTCCATGTCCCCCAGCCCCGACTCGCCCGTATATACCACCACGAAGCTCTTCGAAGCTCTCCAGACGCCCGGACACAGCCCCGCGTCAGCGTACTCTGTTCTGTCTTCCTCGCCCTCAATCCCGTCGCCGCCAGTGACCCCGCACGCGAACAGTGGATGGGGCCAACAAGGTCGCCCGAAGCTCGTCCTCACCGTCAACACCGACGGGTACCGGCCTGAGTATTACGACAACAGCGTCACGATGCTTTCTGCGACCGCATCGTCGATGCATACGGCGCTGGAGTCTGCGCTGTCGCCCAACTGGGACGGGTACGTGTACTCGCCCTTGGCGCCGAGCTCCATTCCGACTGCGAAGGCTTCACCATACGGCGATTCGCGCGAGGACGTCGGCATGCTGATTACTCCTGCGACGGAGGATCATGATATGGACGAGTACCCGACCATCGACACCCCGTACGACTCGCTCCCCTCCGCTCGTCCCGAGTCCCCCGTTCTCGGCCTCGATTTCGGCGCTCAGCGCGAGCGTGCTGCTGAGGCGGACAGGGAGGCTGAGCTCAGCTGGCAACGGCTGTGTTCCTGGCTTAACCCTTCGCCTCAAGCTGACAACTCGACTGGCCACACGCCGGCGTTTTCGTTCTTCACGGTCACCGCGACCACAGCGCAGTCGTCGTCGCAGCCCGAACGTGAGTCTGTGCCATGGCCTGCCTTCTCATTCGGCACGGCCTCTTCTTCACCGCGCTCGATGCCGGAGAAGCTCTCTCCCACCATCGCCTCGGGGCCTCCCCCTCTCCCTCTTCGCCCCCCCTTTCTCTCCCCACGTTCGCGGCGACAGGAAGTCTCGCACGTCGAGCTTCTTGAAGCCCATCCGGCTCGCGTTCCCTCGTCGCTCCGCGTCTCCCCCTCGCAGGCGCTCTTCCTCGCGCTCCCCGGCGCGCGGCAAGGCGCGACAGACGGCGTCGGTCCCCGAGACGAGCGCGAACTGGGTGTTCTCGGCGTCGACGTCCGCGTCGCCCGAGCCGCAGCCGTACCTCTGCATCCCGCCCGCGGCGCCGCACATGCCGGCCCAGACGCGCGTGGAGAAGGAGGACGTGCACCCGACGCACACCACGTTGACTGAGGACGCGCAGCCAAGGCGCAAGCGCCTCCGGTCGGCGCGGGACTGGTTCTCGCCCCAAAGGCTGTTTGCCGCTGTGCTCC
This sequence comes from Trametes cubensis, assembly GCA_029747595.1. NCBI lineage: Eukaryota > Fungi > Basidiomycota > Agaricomycetes > Polyporales > Polyporaceae > Trametes > Trametes cubensis. The sequence goes on from JAPEVG010000017.1 coordinate 16,773, forward strand.
CCTCGTCGTGACTCTCGCTCCTGGCTGGGACCTGGATCGTATCTGAGTAACTTATTCCCTTCGCATTGGTTCTGTATCTCATCTGCATCCGCATTGGCATTCGTATCGATATCTGCAACTTTCTCGACCTTCTTCATTCTTGTCACAGTACTATCATCATCATCGCATCCCAAACATTCGCACCCGCACCCGCATCCGCATCTTGCCCATTCTCGTTTTCGACGCATCTCTCGCATCCGGTGTACAGTGTACCATCATTTCGCGCAACCTTTCTTCATAGCATTTCATCCGCTCATCACACACACAATCGCATACACTCATCATCACAGACTTTTGGTATCTTTATCTCGGTAGAACCGTGTACGTCTTCTGCATCGCGGACTGCAACGCGTCCGTCCCTGTTGTATCACTGACTGCCTAGCTAGCGGGCATCCTGTATGCGCCTCCTTTGTCACTCACATATGCTATATGCCACTATGCACATCATCTTCGTTGACCATAACCTTCTGTGTGATGTGCGACCCACAGCGCTGCCGCCTGCGGGGGTCCCCTTGGGTCTGAGCACACCTTCGACCGCTAGCCTCTAGTTTGATGTAGTTGGCCAACGCGTTAGACATGGCTTGGTGGCTTGTGAGCACTGAGCACTTCGGACATCCTTGTGGTGAGCTGCATTCCTCCCATAGTACAATTTATACCCTTATACACTTCCTAAAGCATCTCTTCGCCTCTCATAGCCTAGAGTGTTTACCTCGCAGTTGTCTGCTGTCCTCCCGACTTCTCTTGTAGACGATCTATCAGGCGTGCGTCCGCAGCGTTGGCCGCAGGGATCTCGAGCTTCTCGGTACCCTCTTTCCGTTGCGATCGACTGTCTCCTCTGAAGCCAATGTAGTACAGGCGCAGGGCATCTCCGCCAACAGAGTCGCTCTGAGCGTTTCCATATTAGCCGTAGTGACGTGCATTACGATTCGCCGGCAAAGACTCACAAAGAAGAGCGAGACCGAATGCACGTTCGCGAAGGATGCCGCGCGCAGCTGGTACTCGTGCACCGCGGTCTCGCCCTCGAGGAGGCTGATGTTCAGCTGCGGCGTGATCTCCTCAGCTTCGGAGAAATCGACTATGTTCGTACGGTTGGCGTATATCCGCAATCGCCGAGGAGTCATCTCGCCTCTGCCTGTTTGGCACGATCAGCGAAGAACGAACACTGCGGTGCAAGCACGATAGACGCACCCAGCTTCAAGAGGATCGATCGCAGACGGACATTCTGAGTGAACGGTATATGTATGATGACCTGTGAGGAAGAAATAGGTCAGAATGGGATTCTGATACGAATCGAAGCTGGTAACGATGTGGTACTTGATCGTCCACGCCAGATTCAGCGAACTTGGACGTGTCCTCTCGCTCGTTCCACGGCTTGATGATGTTCTGGGCATCCTCTGGGATAGTCAAATTCAAACCGTGCACACTTGTCTTGAGTTATAATCCTCTTTGTAGATACATATACGCATGCGCAAGCTCACTTGTATTTGTCTATCGATCCATACAAGTTTGTGAGGTCCAATCCAGCCAATTCTTCGGATACAGAGTTCGCATCGCCCCCGGAAGCCATTACCGTTGATTGCGTATGCTGTGGTAGGCCGGAAGTCAGTGAGCGCGTTCAACGTCGTGGTTCATGTCCAAGACAGCTGGGGCTAGTGGGACGCCGGTGTATAAGGAACAAGCGCCCGTTACGGCCAATGAGCGCTTGTTCAATGTGCTAGCGAAAACGGCGCTTCGTATCTTGACCTCTGCCTTCGCCTCAGCCTTCGCCCTCCGCTCCTTCGACGCACGCTCGTCGCCGCCACCTTGCTCGCCGTCTTCCTTGGCGGATAATACTTCGCCATGTTGAGCTCGAGCGTGGCACGTACCGCCTTCTCCAAGGCCTCGCGACAACTCGCACCCGCTCTCCCTGCTGTCCGACACTACTCGACACCCGTTGGTCATTCGAACCTGGATCTCCGACGTGCAAAAGACCAGGAGGAGTTTGCGGAGGCTCTGAAACAGAGCCAATACTTTCCCAATCTCATGAAGCACGACGCTCTCCTCGACACACATCACACGCAGACATTTCCTCCAAACAAGCACACCCCGTTCACGAACATGGTCACCGTCCGCAACAACGACCCTTCCATCTTTCGCATTGCCAACGAGCTGGAAAAGAACCCGAACAATAGCGGAGAAATATTCATCACCGACGAGATTGAGAGCTCCGAGGACGCGATGAAGCCCATCAAGTTCCTTCACCTCTCTGCGAAGGAAACTCAGAAACTGTATCGCGCCATGTGCATGCGTTTCGTGAAGCAACAAACCAGCAAGGGCAAAGTCCACCGTATATCGGTACTCGTCGTCGTCGGGAACGGGAATGGCCTTCTTGGAATAGGTGAGGGCAAGGACGGCGACGGGATAAATGCCATAGCGAGGGCTTTCCCGGAGGCGGTGCGCAACATGGACTACGTCGAGCGATTCGAGAACCGCACAATTTGGACGGAGATGGAGGACAAGTTCGGTTCGACGCGCATCATCCTCCGCCCGCGCCCCGTCGGGTTCGGCCTCGCGACGAACCCCATCATCCACGAAGTCCTGCGAATCGCGGGCATCAAGGACGCGAGCGCGAAAGTGTGGGGGAGCCGGAACCCTAATCACGTCATGAAGGCGGTCGTGCGCATGCTGCTCCCGGGACACATGCCGACGCTTATGGGCAACGGTATTGGCGGTCAGGGAAGGACTATGGAGAAGGGCAGGGAGCTGAGGTCGGTGATGGAGATCGAGCGGGACAGGGGCAGGAGGATCATTCCTTTGCATACGTGACGAGACCACTGGTGATGTGGTTGGCATTTTCGCAACATACACCTATTACTCACCGCTAATGATGACTCCTTGACTACGTTGACATAGTGGCGAAGTGTGGAATTTCACCAGGCTGCGTGTTGGAGCTGCGTTGAGATGGAAGGTAAGTTCCGTCTAGTACATTCATAAGTGAGTCGCGTCTACCTGAAAGCGCGAGCGCGAGCTCTGTTCCACATGTCAAGTAGGTGTTGGCATGGTTTCTTCGATAGCCAATTTACTCAAGCATCTTTACCACAGCCCCTCCTAGTATCACATTGAGCTTGAGGTGGTAACACTCGCGAACTGCCACGACAACTCTAGGCGTCTGAATCATCTGCACCGTACAAACCGAAGATGCCGTGTTATACTGCGCACTTCTACCTGGTCTCCTTTCAATTACATTTGTTATGCTAACCGCCACTTGCGATTTACCGTCACTTTCTCCTCTACCCCAAGAGGGCTAGACTAGAAACCCATTCACGCTTGGGTCGGCATTCTAGAAGGCTTTCGGTGAAATTACACACCGACGATCTTGACATGTGTTCCGCCGCGGAAGAGACCAAGAAGCGTGGTCGTGGTCGTGGTCGTGTTCATGGCCGTGGTTGTGGTCGTGGTTGTGGTCGTGGTCGTGTTCATGGCCGTGATCATGGTCATGGCCGTGGTTATGGTCGTAGTCGTGGCCACGGTCGTCGACCTCTTTGCAGTGGGGACCCGTGTAGACGTCACCGAACCGGCGAGGTTCGTCGTGGCGGTGCTGGTCAAATTTGCAACGAGACTGGTAGAGGTATCTGTCATTTGTGGAATAGCGACATGACCAACGCCGCATATGGTCGGGATGAGGAGGGTTGTGAGGACGAGGAAGGTTGCGAGACGCATCGTAAATGACGAAACTCGGTTAAGAGGAACATTCACCTACCATTGCGGCTTACGGGGTCCCACTTTATACCGACGATCGGAACACCTCGGCGGGTGAGGCCATGCTCATGAAGCTCACGAGAGGTAAGTTCTTCGCCGGCCATTATGTTGCCAACGTCTGATAATCTCGTTGACAGCAGAAGCATACGCAACGGACGTGAACGTCCGAGTATGCTTCCTTTCCGATGTCATGGACGATGCCGCTACTCTCAGGCGCATCCCATCGAGCCTTGGCGTAGGTTACCTAAATCCCTTGTCTTCCCTGTTGTACGTTCTGGACGCGTCGCTACCAGGACCTCACATACAGGGGAATATCCCTGCCGTCGTCTTCATCCAAGACCAGAAACTGGACAACTTAGACGTTCGTACACGTACAAGAGCGCAAACCCCAGGACGGTACACCGGACGTTATAGGTACGAGTTTCAAACATCGCCGAATTCTGCATGAATAAAAGGCTGGACATTTCCCTTTATTTTCAGGGTCTTGATCTGTCGAAGAATGCGATGTACTTACTTGCTTTTGCGCTTTCAAGCGCTCTAGTCTGGTCGTACTGATCTGAGGGCCTGACAGGTAGCTTCATGCAAGCTGTGCTTGCGAATACGTTTGATTGGGTACAGAATACATCCGTAAGTCGTTCCACGTGCCCACCGTCACCCCACTTCCCCCAACGCTCCAATGCACCATGTCATACAAACTGGAAATGCCGTAGCGATCTTCCCAGCTTCGTTTGCTCATTTCTCTAGCCTCCATTCAGATCCGTCCACAGCTGGCACGTTGCCATCAATCTTGTCGCTCTTCTACAGAGTTACTGCTCAAGTAAACTCTCATGGATTTCATGGAGGTCTACGCACCAACGATCTTCACATGCGTCCCGCCGCGGAAAAGGCCAACAGGTAAGGGCGCTGATCCGATGTCCGAGATGGTTGTAGAGAGTGACACCCACGCCGCGATAGGACGTAGGCAGTCCAGGTCGACGCATGTCGACGTTGGCTCGACGACGATCTCGGACTCTGGTGTATCAGTGGTGGAAACTGGTGGAGGAGCATCCGGAGTGGGCCTTGGTCCATTGGGCTTGGTCATAGCGTTTCCCAAGCCGTTCTGGCTAGGCATGCCGAATTGGGTCGAGGTGGTCTCGTCGCACAGACCCTTCACAATGAACAGGAAGAGTGTGAGTATGCTGTGAGTCGCCCGCATCTTCGATCGAATGTGTAGCGAGGACACTGAGCTGTAGCTTGTGGCTGATGCTTTTGAGTCTCTTCTAGTGATATGGGTTCAACCCATGCTACTGTACATGGGAAAGAAGTAGATGCAACCTCCGATATGACCGTTGGACTCGGAACCCACTCTTGCTGCGCGAAGAATCCCTGTCATACCAGCTATATGGAGTCGTCAACTATCGGAAACGCATGCGATCAGTATCAACGATATGGCATTCAGTATCACCCAGACATGTATGTACTTGTCAGCTCCAATCTTCGCAATCTGATACTACGGGAATTTACATCACAGGAAGACATCGTAATTCGCGAAGCATCCACGAAAGTCGACTCTTCTTTATTCGAACCTACAGGCACGCGTCAAGCATTCTGACAGATACCGCGTTTCGTCTCAAAGCGATTGCAGCGGGAGGTGCACAGCGAAGCTGAGCCTGACGTTCCCGCGGCCTCGCTCGGAGGTTCTCGTGGGTTTGCCGGAGAAGCAAGTTCAGGCACTAGATACACACTTCCCCCACCCCCTGCACGAGACCTCAAAATCCACCTGATGGCCCTGACGGAATCCTATCCTTACATGACGTTGACATAACTGGCGAACTCATCGGCGCTTCGGGACTTCTGTGAATCTCTCAAACGTGTGAGCATGGGTGTGCGGGCAGCGTGCCGACTCCGTGCTCGATCGCGTGAACGATGTGCATGAGCAATCGAATGCTATCAAAAGCTACACCGCGGGGACACCCAGGCGTATAGGCCAGCCCACCCTCTCCACGACCCTAACGCCGCGATGCTGGGCAACGACATCGCTGCTCTGATCGGCTTTGCATGTGAGACCGCACTTTGGGGTAAGTCTACCCTTTGGTCATTCCCGTGGCTTTCTGGCTGCTGACTATGACATGCTCTTCAAGGCGCGAACTGCGTTTTGTTCTTCCTTTCCCTAGGCTTGTTGTATCGCAAGGGGCGTCGCGGCGACTTGAACTTGACGATATTCATCATCCACTGTCTCCTATTCGTAACATGCACGGCGCACTTTGGCATCGAATTCAACCACTTCTACACCACCCTGGTATGTCTCGTGCTGACAAGTCCTACGTTCTTGGCCGAGGCTCACGCTACCATACAGAACTCCTCTAATACAGTTGCCGGCTTCGCAAACGAGACAAAAGCGCTACTCGCCGCGGACGTATTCATATCCATTTGCGACTTGCTCGGCGACGCCATGCTTCTCTACCGGTGCTGGGTTATGTGGGGTGACGCCCGATGGGTTATCATCCTACCAGTCCTCTCAGCGGTAGCTGGTTTCAGTATGTATCAATGTCGTCTCGTCATACTACCTACAATTTACTGACTACTATCCTGATCATGCTAGTCTGTCTGCTCCAAGTCGTCCACTTCGTCGCGACACTCAGCCCTGCGGCACCCGTCCCACCGGCTGCAGTCGTCCCGCTGACCACGGCTGGATACGTGCTGCCTTTGTGCACGAACGTCATGGCGACAGGCCTGCTCGTGCTGAAGATTTGGTGGATGACGCGCGTACCCGCTGGGGTTGACCACGGTTTGCAGCGGAGCAACAACCTCGCGAACCGCGCAACGGCGGTCATCATCGAGAGTGGCCTTATCTATCTCTTCACGCAACTCATACTCGTGGTGCTCATCTCGATCAAGCATCCTGCGGAGGCTATTGTAGGCGTCATGGCCGTGCAGATCTACGTGAGTAATGGCCCCAATGGAGCTTCCTCCCAGTCAAGTGTTGTAGTTGTTCAACACATATGCTGATAACCCGATCGAAGGGAATCGCCCCGACGCTCATCGTCATTCGAGGAGCGCTTGGGATCAACACGAAGAGCACTGTTAAGGAGGTGTCACATCTTGTATGGGCGCCGAATCCCAAGGCTGGAAAGAGTACCTTTGGTACCACCAGTACCATTCCAGGAAATGGAACCGGGGAAAGCACTAGGGTGTTGGAGCCAGAGGTAGAAGAGACGAAAGATTCAGCTTCAAGCAAGGACATGGCGTAGTTCCAGTACTGGTGTAGTTACGGTTATACATAGTTGTATCATTTTCTCTTGTTATAAGCCATTCGCGATGCCAGCCATTGATGTCTGCTTGTCGGTGTCACTGTTCAGAGCATAACTGGATCGTATGTGGACGATTCTAACAAAGGTGCGTATAACAGGATCAAGACGTTCATGATAGCGGGGGTTACAGATGCATATGGATGAGCACCAACTCTGGCTGCTGGGTCGGCGAAGCGCCGAATGTTGAAGATCAGCGTTGCCTAAATGGGACACAAGCCTGCCCTAAACTCACCGCCGTATAAAACTTCGCGACCCTGCATCCCTGTTTCTTCAGAACATACTCAGCTAGGATCTATTTTATAGGTACTAACTCGAGTCTCGCATGTTTACACATGCCACATCCTTCATATCCAGTCGATGACAGCAGCGTCCGCTCGTATAACCGAGAACTATGGTTGCCTTCGGGCAGTCTCGAGGACGTTTGGATCGTTGCTTTTGTCTCCCTTCGGGGTGGGCAGAAGCGCGAACCAGCGAGCCGGACGTATGTCTGATGGATGTCTTCTCTATGTATCTTTTGTAGTTTGCCAGCGAATACAAATATGTGCTCTATCTACCTGCCTCTCCGAAGTGATACGCGCAAGTCAACTTTCTTAACTTCACTACGTTCAGAGTTACGTGCAGTGGATCTCGGTGTTTCTTTATCAGACACATGTGCACGGTAATAACTGGTAATAATCGCTGCAGCCAGTACGGCATCAGTCATCCCGACTGGAGCGATTTGTGCACGCAAGAGCTTGGCGCGCACTCAGGCAGCAAAGTACGACCAACACTTTGTCGATTGCCGCAGTCACTAGCTACAGTACCTATGATGATATGATCTACGACCTGCTACTACGGATAGTCGTCGTCGTTCAATGGCAGCGGCGGGTGCTCCGCCAAATACCGCCGCAGAGCCGTCCAGTCCCTGCACCGATGCACGGCCCCATATCCAGTCGAGTAATACTCCCACCGGCCGTTCTTCCACTCCACGCCAGCGTCGTCGAGCGTCGTGTCCGCCTGGCAGAGCACCGTCTGGCGCATGAACCGCAGACAATGCTCGACATGGTGTGCGAAGCCCGCCCTCCGGCCTTCCGGATGATCTCCCTTCGCTCCCTCTCCCCCTCCCTGCGCAGCCCCATAGTCAAAGCCCTCGTTCTCCGAAGCGGGCGCGTCCTCCGGGAGGGCGTACGCGACGCGGAAGACGTCGAGGCAGTGCAGCTGGTGCACGATTGAGAGGTGGAACGTGCGGTTGAGGTGCGCAGGCCCGACGGGGNACGAAGCCATCGTTGGGCGGGAAGATCGTGCCCCACTCGTCGTCGGCGTATAGCGAGAAGTAGGGCTCGCCGGGGACCAGGAGGAGCCCTACGCGCGGGAGGCGGATGGGCAGCTCGGTGGGGTGGTCGTCGCCGACGTAGGCTGCAAGGAGCGTGGTCAGCGTCGGCAGAACCGAGGGGTGGTAGAGGTGATGGGATGAAAGGGTGAAGGAGATCGACATACAATAGACGGTCTTGGTGGGTAGGAGTATGCGTTCAAAGGTGGATACGGTGCGGAAGACGAATGCCGCATTGAGGATGGTAAAGACGAGTACGACGTAGAAAGCGGCTCGCCACGATGCCGCTGTGCGCTTGTCCATCATGGTGTTGAGGTGTCCTCTGACCTACGCCCGTCTGAACCGTTGTAGCAAATTCCCCCACTGGTATAAGTGACCAGATGGCGGTTTTTGGATGTGCAGAGGCGGCGATGTCGCACTACGGGTGCTGTACAGAAGAGGTTCTGAGTCTACGGCCCCGTTCCCCAGTTTCTCCGACCTGGGAATCCGGCGAAGCCAGAAGGCGGCTGCGTCTCGTATCCAGAACATCAGCTTCATCGAGGGTAAGGTGGGCTTCTGCAGTGGATGAACCTTCGGGTGCCTGCAGAAGCGCATGTGCATCTGCCACGCCCAACTGATGCGTGCTATGTGACAAATTCTCGAGATCCATTGGCACCGAAGGCAGGCTGCCTCAGGATCAATCGCAGAATCCACCCATTGCGCCTCGATCAGCGCCTCACACGGTCAGACCGGAGGTTTCCACGAGCTCGCTTTCCCGGAAGGCTGCTCGAAGGCGCAAGTTCGCTTCTGAGGTTCACGAAGGACACCTCGGACAAGCAGAAAGGCGACTGAACGCTCTGATGCATGAATGCCAGTCCAGAATCCATATCAGCAGGCCTTCAGCTCAGTGCCAGACCGTATCCTCTACCACCCTAACATGAGGTCAGTGCTGTCTCTTGAGAGAGGGTCACTGGCTCGCTCACCTCGCTTAGTAGCCGTCTGCAGCGCATCGCGGAATACACCCCGCTGGTAGCAGACAGCGATGATTCCGTCAAAGAAGGCCTTGTAGATGCCGAATGGGCTGATCACAGGAGCCCTAAGCTCAAGAGCGATAGCAGTAAAATCTTCAACGCGAAGATGGGCGTCGTCGTGTTGTTGCTCGTCAATCTCTCGCTGTGGGCCTACGCAGCGTTACGGCTCGAGGGGGNCGGCCGTGTTCTTGGGAGGTTTGGTAGAGACGGAATACGGACCTGTTCGCAACTTGCCACTCCCGGATCCTTTGGATGGCTTAGGGGAGTTTTTGGCGATGAGAGAGTCCGAAGCTGCGCGGATGGCTACGGGTGGCTAGTGGTTGTCTCGACGTCGACTTCAGTGGGGCGGATTAAACGAAGGGTGGATTGGTGTGTAATATGTTGTACTATTCCTGCAAGAATATCTGTTACAACTCGATGGCATGGCTGATTTGTGAAGAGAGCGCGAGATGTCCGCACACAGGTGTGCTGCTGAAGCTTGTGAAAGAGAAGAATGCGTCAGTAGACTCAGTACAAGTGGGAGCGCCTGGGAGCGCTCGGATTGCACGGGCGCCTGAATAGCGGGTGCACAGCACATATAACTAGCGCCCAAGCACATGCTCGTTCAAACTCTAACCATGCAATTGCCGATGGCCTCTCGGGGCAACCCACGCTCAGCATATAAACGCAGTGGCCATCTCTTCTTCAAATTCATCGGACCGCCGTCTGATTGTGTCCCGGACTTCTCGCAAGGGGCATCTGAAGAAAAAGCACCGCGCATGTCACCAGCAATCGCTATCTGCAGCTCTTCGCTACCCATCTGAATCCACGTCTCAGTCGGAGAGCACGCTCTTCCGCCGGTCTGAATCTCTCATCAGAGCCGGCGAGGCGCTCTGTCTGTAGCGGAATCCAGCGACAGGCATCTGTCACCTCACTTTCCGACCGCCATGTCGGTCCTCGTGTCGCTATGCACGGTACTGTTGGCATATCTCCTGTGGAGGGTCGTAAGGCCTCAGCCAAGTGCGAACTCTAGCGTCCTGGCTAGCGTGCGAGGGCCGAAGAAGGAACATTGGCTCACAGGTAGGCTACTCATAGCGGTTTCGATGCGTCATGGCGCAAGGCTTACCGTGCACGGCATCGTAGGGAACTTCCACAGGATTTTCAAAGACGGCCTACAGTATAACCTCGCGCTGTTCAAGGAATATGGTGGCGCTATGAAGGTCTATGGCATGTTGGGTGTGAGTGAATCTGAATGGCTTACTAATGTGAATGAGGAGGGTTGAAGGTCCTCCATAGGCGGAGCAGCTGCTCGTCCACGACCCACTCGCCCTTCAACAAATCCTCGTGCGAAATCAAGACTCCTTCGAGGAGACAGATATGTTCATAGAGTATGCTGCGTCGCTGAAACGCGCGGGTCATATGCACCATTGTTAACGAGCTCTTCGCGCCGGTAGGACGAACAGGTTGATTTTTGGCGAAGGTCTCATAGCTACACTCGGTACGCAATACTCATATTCCGCGCGCCGACAGTATTGGATATAGGCGCTCATGCATTCGAATATAGGGGAACAACATAAGAAACAACGAAAGTTGCTCAATCCGGTTTTCTCCCTCGCCAATCTCCGAGCCGTTCTTCCGCGGATTCAGCCCATCGCGAACGAGCTCACCGCCAGATTGCGAGCGGAGTTACCACAGGACGGGGGTATGTAGCACCAGGCGTATGGACGTGTGCCTACTAGACACTCATGTGGTCAAAAAGGCTTCAAGGAGATCGATGTCCTCCCTTGGCTGCGAAGAGGCACGTTGGAATACGTAGGCTGCGGTGTACTGGGGGTCAACTTGGACTCTCTGGATCCCGCCAAAGCCAACGCATACACGAGTGCGATATGCAACGTCCAGTACGTCCATGGTTCCCTTCGTATTCCCCGATCACCAAGCTCAACAGTTGTACTCAACAGGCATGTCGCTCTTAAAGTCTTCTTTTTGCGGCCTTTCCTTCCATGGGCTGTTCGAAACCTATCGCCCTACTGGGGTAACAAGCTCGTGGATTGGCTGCCATTCCCTGCCTTGCGTGAGCTGCGCGAGATCTCCGACGTGCTGCAACGCTCCGCGAGGGAGATCTTCCTCGCCAAGAAGGCGGAGGTGGAGGAGATGGGAGCTGACGAAGAATCTTCGACCGACCTGATGAGCATCATGCGTATGTCCCCGGCCGCTTGAATTTAAGGCAGCAGCGCTGACGGGATAGCTAGTGAGAGCAAATGCTTCTACGCAAGAGAAGTCGCGGCTTACCGACGAAGAGCTCACTGGCCAGATCAAGTACGTCTCGCATGATCACTACTCGAGTATACTGCTGACACGCCTTACAGCACGTTCATGCTAGGAGGGCAGGAAACGACGACCTCCGCCCTCGCGCGACTGCTGCACGTCCTCGCACAAGAGCAGGATGCACAGGCACGTCTGCGCTCAGAGATTCGCGAGGCGAAGATGGCACATGCTTCTGCACAAGGAGAGGGAAATCTCTCCAACTGGCAGCACGTAAGCCTGCCGTACGACGTACTCATCGGGCTCCCGTACCTCGACGCCGTCGTTCGCGAGACGCTGCGTTTGTATCCACCCACGAGCATGATGAACCGCATGTACGTTTCTTCCTCATCCTACCATTTACTTGCATTCGAATGTTCACCCACTGACATTCGCCGACGTAGAACGACGAAAGACGCGATCCTACGCCTGCAATACCCAATACACTCAGCGACGACCGGCGGAGAGACGTCCGTCGTCCACGTCCCCGCGGGCACGAACGTCATCGTCTCTATCCTCGGCGCTAATCGCAGCAAACGCGTATGGGNCCCCGACGCGCACACATGGCGCCCTGAGCGGTGGCTTGCACCGACATCCGCGGGCGAGCACGTTGGCGCCTCCAACGCAGCTGGGAAAGGCGTCGATTTGGAATTTGGGGACGAGTCAGTGATGGAGGAGTCGGGAAAGGAGGTGAGATACCCTGGGGTGTATGGCTCTATGTGAGTGCTTGTCGACCGTAATAGTAGTAGATAACGCGAGGACTGACGATTGACCTGTAATTACAGGATGACCTTTTTTGGTGGAAGTCGCGCGTGCATGTGAGTTGCTTTCGCCTCACGCGTCCGTTTCGAGCTAAACCCGAACTCCGTGTCTTCAGTGGCTTCAAATTCGCCGAGATGGAGATTAGTAAGTCCGTTCGATGACACTTCACTCATCACCCGTATGACGTATATGTCGACGTAGAGCAAGTCCTTGCGACACTACTGTCGACGATGCACTTCGCGCTGCCTTCCGCGACCGACGCAGCTGGAAACAGGAAGGAGATCTACTGGCGCATGGACGGGTTACAGGTCCCCGTCGTCCTTCCGCCTCATGGGGATTCAAAGACGGCACAGGTTCCGCTGGACATTCGCATCATAGCGTAGCGCCGTCCATGACAGTCGAGGTGTAATCAGGATGAGTACCCTCATATAAGACGTACCGTGAATAGCAGCTTTCAGCTCATCGGCCGTCTGGCCGTATTGGATCACTCTATGCTTATGCATAAGTCTCTGAACCATTGTCGCGTTCCTCCGGCGTCGAACATCTATGTCAATCAAGACACAACAACCATGGACTACGCACAGGGCCGTCTGCCCCGCGGCCATCGGTATGTGTTCACATTTTCGTTGCTATTTCTGTCACTTATAAGTGTTTGGTTGAGGCGGCAGCGCGAGGCTTCAGCCACTGATATCGGACATCCTATTTTGACTGCTACTAGTGTCCAATGTCTAGCCTAACCCAGAGCCGCTGAACAACTTCGAAGCGAAGCCAAATTGATTACACAAGTCATCCAAGTCGTTCGTTGCGTCCGAGTAAGTACTGTGGTGTCAGGATGTGGAACCCGTACTCTCAACCTCTCTTCCTGAGGTATGACTCCCCGCCGTTACTCATCTTTTGAAGCTGGAAGTCAGCTGATCGCTCTCGCAGATCATAGGCTTGCCGTGTACCCACTAGATATCTCCATATGCGCGTCCATGCGCCAGAGGGCGCCGACACCAGGTCGATCGGCAAGATCGACGTGGTGGCCCACAGGAAAGGGGCTTGCGCTGACCGGCAAGTGCTCCAAAGCACTTGGTTCAATCAGGTTTGTGGTAGTAACATCGCAGAGTACACCAGTCATGACGAGGAAGACGGCCAGGGCGCTCGCGCCGCGGAGATGTGCCTGCATTGTTGAGGATGGTAAGTCGTAGAGAGGGGTTGAATCGTGCCCGCGGGGGTCTTCTATATGAATCGTCTCCTCTTGGGCCAGACTGTGCCAGAAGAACTCGATGACTATGATAAGTGAGTATGACACTCGCACTGATGGTGGCATGTATGAACAGAGTTGATCTATCGCTAGGGAAGCTGCAGAGGGAAATGAGGTCGTGATCCCTCTACTTCCGCAGTAGCCTCCGAGCCAGAAGCTCGATAGCGAGCCGGCGCCGTGATATACATATGAAGTGCCGTACAGCTATAGTACTGTATCTTTGACCTCAATCAAGGACATCACGTCGCAGGCGTGCAGAGGCTTCGGCAGCGCCACCTCACTGGCAGTCGCCGCCTCACTTCGATATGGCAAGATGCGGTAGAGTGGCAGAAGTACGTTGTTGTGGGCCTGTCAGTGGCGTTATTTAGCCGCGTTCCCACACTCTCAAATCCGGGCGATGGTCGACAAGGATTCTAACCCGCCACCGGCGTAGCTCACAATCTTTCAGTTCATCTGCCAGTGCATGGTACCGGTGACTAAACATAATGGCCATGTGCTTGTTACCCAGAGAAAAATTGGGCGCGCTATCGTATGATTGTGAAGAAGCTGTCGTGGCTACATCATCAGAGTAACCGGCAAGCCCGATGCCATCGACTATTCCCCACTTCTCCGCGAGCATCGTATCGTACTCGTGAGCGGCGTGTCCAATGTACGTCTGCGCCCGATCGGGATGCACCTTTCCTTTATGGTCAAAAGCTTCGTGGCTTGATCCAGACGTGCAACTCAGAATTCTCTCGTCTCTCACAACGTCCATATGGTATTGAGCAACAACATCGCGGCTTTGATTGGCTTTGGGTGCGAGGCTACTCTATGGGGTCAGTCATCGTCGTTGTAGAATCATCTGAGTCACCATTGTCATTGCTGACCCAAGTGCGATATATAGGTGCAAATTGTGTGCTATTCATCATTTCCCTGGGCTTGCTATATCGCAAAGGGCGTAGAGGAAACACAAACCTGACCATCCTCGCTATTCACTGTCTCCTATTCACGGGCTGCACTGCACATTTTGGGCTCGAATTCAATCACTTCTACACAACCCTGGTAAACTCCGAGTTGCCATATTGCTGACCAACTCGCCATTCTTACGCCGTTATACTAGAGTGCCAGCTCCAGTGACACGTCTGGAGTATCATACTTTGCGAATGAGACGAAGGGCCTGCTAGCGGCGGACGTCATCATCTCTATTTGCGACCTTCTTGGAGACGCTATGCTCGTCTATCGGTGCTGGCTCATGTGGTCGGACCATCGTTGGGTTGTCGTCCTCCCTATCCTCTCTGCTATAGCCGGATTTGGTATGTAACAACGTCCTCTCACCTCGGCATCACGCTGACCATATCCATGATTACCTGGCGGGCAGTATGTCTCTGCCAAGTAGCCCATTTCGTTGCGACGCTTAGTCCGACTTCGCCCGTACCACCTGCGGCGGTCGTCCCGTTGACTACCGCAGGTTATGCATTGCCTTTGTGCACCAACGCGATGGCGACCGGTCTACTCGCCTTGAAGATATGGATGATGACCCGTACTCGACACGTCACTTCCGGAGGTGGCTACAGACTGCATCGGAGCGTCCGCTTGGCTGGACATGTCATAGCGGTGATCGTGGAGAGCGGTCTGATTTATCTCGCGACACAGCTGGTGCTCGTCGTACTTGTGTCTATCAAGCATCCCGCTGAAGCTATTGTGGGCGTGATTGCCGTGCAGGTTTATGTGAGTACGCTTTGCCCCTGGTTGACCATCTGCCCATTGATATATCAACTCGGCGCTCCAGGGCATCGCTCCTACGTTGATTGTCATTAGATGCACGCTAGGAATCACTACCGAGACCACGCGTAAGGACGTGTCGCATCTCGTGTGGGCACCCGTCCCCAGACACGCAGGTCCAACTGTATACTCTAGCGGTGCAACAAGTGGTCCAATGGGAGAGAGTATTACCCAGGTCATCATATCGGAGTTGGCAGAGGTAGAGGAAGCAAAGGCTACCGCCTCGGGCGAGAGCGTTCAGGCCATGGCATAGTAGTAGTCTAACCCCGGCATCATGATACAACTTAAATCCATAGTGACTCGTTGCATCAGCAATACTGAAGGCCATATGATTCTGTACCATGGTGGATTTCTCCGTGTCTTGTGGCAGCAGAAGGACATGAGCGTTCGCGAGTCGCGACCAGTGACCATGAAGGGGGTGCGCGGTCACGTGATCGTGTCTGGCATGTCTGCACAATGCACATCTAGCAGACATTGCAACGAAGCCAGCTCAGATAGCTCAAACGGGCTTAAGTACAACATTGCTTTATTGTTCCAACAGCCCCTCTTTGGCGTAAAACCATGAGCTACATATCTAGCCACACCGCCGTGGGCCCGGCGAGTTTCGCTCGTGCGTTCTAGGCGTAGGTACCAAAAATCAAGAGTTCAATTACAGAGGACAGCCTTCATGACACACTTGCGCACCTACGGGGACAGTTGGGCTCCATGAGATAGTACCCCTACTCGCCGTTGCCGTTTAATGGAGGTGGTGGATGCTCTGCCAGATACTGCCGGAGCACGGTCCAGTCCCTGCACCGATGTACTGACCCATAACCGGTTGCCATGTATTCCCACCTGTCCTCTTTCCAGCCAACGCTGCTCTCTTCTAACGTTGTGTCGGCATGACAGAGCACCGTCTGCCGCATGTACCGCAGGCAATGCTGTACGTGGTGTGCGAATTGTGCCTTGCGTCCCCCAGCTGGGTTTCCATGCTCGTCACGGTCTCCCTCCAGAGGACCGTCGACATTCGAGGAAGGCACGTCATCTTGAACGGCGTATGCAACACGGAAGACATCGAGGCAGTGTAGCTGGTGTACGAACGAGAGGAGGAACGTGCGGTTGAGGTGCGCGGGCCCGAGAGGGAGAAAGCCGTCGTTGGGGGGNAAATATCGACCCCCATTCGTCGTCGGCATACATCGAGAAGTTGGGTTCGCCAGACGTGAGGATGAGGCCTGCTCGGGGGAGCTGAATGGGAAGTTCGGTGGGGTAATCGTCCTCAATGTAAGCTGATAGTGCTTGAGTTGAGCGAAAGCCGAAATGTTGGCACGGAATAGCAGCGGATGACGTACAATAGACTGTCTTAGTGGGCATTAGAGCACGATCGAAGGTGGATAGAGTGTGGAAGACGAATGCAGCATTGAGGATGGTGAAGCCGAGTAAGCTGTAGAAAGCGATCCACCACGACGTTACGTTAATCTTGCCCATGAGTTTCATGGCCGTTCACTGCGTCCGAACTCACACCGATACAAATTCCCTTTTCAGTGTGGTCGTTGCAATATATGTAATTACTGCGTAAGTATAAATGATCACAGTTGTACGGCATGTGCTCTCCGTACGATCGTGGCTACATTGTACTACCGTCAGATGCCAACTTATCGCCAGTCGCCCCTACGTACCAAGTTTGAGGGCTGTCAGAATCTATGCTTCGCCATGGCAATACAACTGCCAACGAACCTCAGCTATTGCGCATAGCAATACACAAGGTGAAGCATCTCAGCTGCTGCTGCACTAAGGGTCCACCGGGCTGGACACATCTTAGCGACCGCAGCACTTGCGACGAGCCCGAGGATGCCGTGAATACGTACATACAGATATCAAGTAGTTTGCCGGGCTCGTTGGTACAAACAGCTTGAGCCGCCTCATATGGGCCCGGGATACCGGTTGTAGACTCTGAATGAACTTGATTTGGGGTTGCATGCGATCATCTCGGAAGTTGACATGGTACAAGATCTCGCACAGTCCTGTAAGATGCATTAGAAGTACAGCTCTATGATGCGACAGTCGTGACCAATCCGCGCATAGAAGTAGAGCACTCGATGCCTGCTGACATTGAAGTACCGACACAAGGGCTTCAACGCGACCTGGGACACGTTGACTATATAAGATGGTATTGGGCACGACTTGGTCGCCTTCATACTCAACACTTTGACGCCAGGTTAGTGGGAATGCATTGGGAATGATGAGCACAAACGGCTTACCTGCTAATGTGGACATAGATCGCATAGCCAGAGGCTATCCACCACTCGGCATAGATATGAGCGATGACGAAGCAGAATTCCTCAACGCCGGTTGGGCCGACTCGCGGTCTAATGGGAAAGGTTCGCGCGGGGGTCGAAGCGATCGTCGCATCCTCAGCGTGAAGACAGGCGTTGTCGCACTGGTGATCGTCAACTTGCTGCTGTGGGCGTATGCGACGGCGAAATTGAATGCTGCCTCCCCTGTTTTCGAGGATTTGTTGCGGGGAGAGTATGTCGACGCTCGCAAACTGCCTCGGCCAGATCCTTTGGACGGATTGGAAGCGTTCTTGGCGGCCGCGAAGGATGGCTAATCCTCTTATTGTGGACCGATGCAGTGTTCCTACTCGAGACAACTGCCGGCTTGTTGGGGGGTGGGTGCTTATCGAAGGCGTAATATGGACTTTCTCGCAACTTGCTACTGACGGATTCCCTTTAGACGACTCAAGCGGCACAGGCGGCCACCGGTAGTTGTTGGGCTGAACGAGCTTGAAGAGTGGACTAGTATGCGATATGTTGCACTGTTGTACCGACCATCTTTAACACATCAATAGCGTAGTTGTTTTGCATAGAGATGTCCAAGCGCAGATACACTACTACGAGTGGGAAGGGAAGAGTCGTGATTGATGAGAGCGCCCAGTTGTACGATGGGCGCTTGGACGACGGCGCTATCTTAAGCCAAGGGTTGCACTTTTACAATGAACTTTACATACGCCGACTGTATCTATCTCCTGCACCTTCTTGCGTTATCGATACTGAGCGTTCGCCAAAACCCTTCAACGCGATGATCAAGCACGGAACATCATGATAGTCACAACCTGAGCATGACACCGTGATGGAGGAGAGACGTGGTGCGTGCCCGCCGCCCGGGCCTGATTCTTCGTTATGTTCATCTCACCTTTATGCTCACGGCCACTGCGCATCTTCTAGCACGTATAGTCAGGTATAGTCATCAATGACTCGCCTTGTGCCATGCAGCCTGATCATCACCCTATGCACCCGTGCATCTCGGCCCCCAACGCCACTTTCGCAGGAGCGCTACGCTGTGGTCAATCCGTCGAAGCACAGTGGGCCATGCGTCTCACCTCCAGTCGCTGTTGGACGCGCACAACGATCATCCGACATTGCGTGAGCGAGTAGTATTTTGCAGGTCCATTGCTAACACGGCGAGAGTACCGCGCCTGTCGTGACACCTCTACTAAAACTGGAAATACCTCTCCAACACACCCAAGTCGAGGAAGAGCTTGCAGACGCGTATGACTGGCTGCGACTACGCTAGAATCACCCTGCGCCTCGCTGGCTTATCCCGTGGACACTGGATACCGGATAGATATGAGGGGTATCTCGGTTCGTATACGTAGTGTGCGTGACTGCGGCATCCGCCCTTTGCGGATCTCCTGCCTCTATCATATCTAGCTTGCTCCTCTTGACCAGCGATGCCACCTACGTACTGCGGGAATCGGACTCGAATTAAAGGGCTCTCCTTACGTCTGCACGTGCTTTACCCGGCATTGCCATTGTCGCATGGATATGTGCAGTATCACTTGCGTATGTCGTCTGGAGAGCCATCCGACCTCGGTCAAATTTACTGGCTAGCGTGAGAGGCCCCCCGAAGGAGCATTGGCTCACAGGTATGGCAATTTCTTCCCATTCTGCGAGACAGGATAACTGACCGTGCGACGTATTACAGGGAACTTCTACAAATTGTACAGAGACGGGTTGCAATATAACCTCACGCTATTCAAGTGGTATGGCGGCGTCATCAAGGTTCACGGCACGCTGAGCCTGATCGCCACTTTTGCGGGTGGGCTAAACGAGACGGCTTTCTTCAGGCAGAGCAGTTGCTCGTTCACGACCCGCTCGCCATTCAGCACATCCTCGCGAGGGATCAAGATGCTTTCGAGGAAGCGGACATGTTCGTTGAGTACGTATCGACTTAGCCTTGTGGCCGATACCGCAACCTGATATTGACGCTGACGGGCAACCCACGGACTCATAGAGCGAACAGGCTGCTCTTTGGCGAAGGCCTCATAGCTACAGTCGGTATGCGATGTCTCTCGCTTCATGTGCATTTTGCTTACATCTACGTTTGCTGAATAGGAGCACAGCATAAGAAACAACGAAAGTTGCTCACACCTGTGTTCTCTCTGACGAACCTCCGTTCAATCCTTCCGCGTCTCCAGCATGTCGCCAATGAGCTGTCTACAAAACTGCAAGCAGATTTGCCCTCGGGCGGAGGTACGACCAACCTTATGAGGATCTTGTGCACTTCAGCTTATGCATGCGTTCCAGGTACGCAGGAGATCGATATCCTCCGGTGGTTGAGTAGGGGAACGCTGGAGTACGTGAGCCGCGGAATACTCGGGGTTGACCTCGATTTCATGGACGCCGAGAAAACTAATGAATACGCGAACGCGATCTGCAACGTACAGTGTGTATCACGAGTTGTGGATCAGCTCTCAGTAACCTTGCTCAACATATTCGCTCAACTAGACATGCTGCACTCAAGGTATTATTTCTGAGGCCACTCGTTCCATGGGTCGTTCGGAGTTTGTCGCGTTATTGGGGATATAAACTCGTAGACTGGCTCCCTTCCCTGCATTGCGTGAACTGCGCGACATCGCGGCGGAGCTAATGCACCGGTCTGCGAAGGACATCTTCATCGCGAAGAAGGCGGAGGTGAAGGAAATGGGAACCGATGCCAAGTCGTCGGGCGACCTCATGAGTATCTTGTGTACGTCTATACAGCAGTGTCTAGAAGTCGTGGCACTGAGCGCATCCCTAGTTAGGGCAAAATCCTCTACGCAAGACAAGCTGCGGCTCACCGAGGACGAGCTCATCGGCCAGATCACGTGCGTGTTCACTAACTTCTGGATAAATGTCCCTTACCCTCATTTCACATACAATTTTCGCAGCACGTTCATGCTCGGAGGCCAAGAGACGACGACCTCAGCTCTTGCGCGACTGCTCCACATCCTTGCACAAGAACAAGAAGCACAGACGCGCCTCTGCTCGGAGATCCGCAAGGCGAAGCTCGCACAGGCCACCGCGCAAGGGGAAAGCGAACTCTCCAACTGGCAACACATCAACCTGCCATATGACGTTCTCATGGGTCTCCCCTATCTCGACGCCGTTGTCCGCGAGACGCTACGGCTGTTCCCGCCCACGAGTATGATGAACCGCACGTACGTTCACGCTTGTTTCCAGTCATTCGGCACCCTTGCTCTTTCGCTGTCTGTGCCTTCGCTTGCATCAGAGCGACGAGAGACACAATACTCTACCTCCAGTAAGTACCCAATACGGTCAGCGACGACCGGCCAAGAGACGTTAGCGGTCCATGTCCCGGAAGGCACGAACGTCATTGTCTCCATCCTTGGCGCAAACCGTAGCAAGCGCGTCTGGGGCCCGACGCAAACATATGGCGCCTTCAGCGATGGCTCACTCATGCGCCGAGCCTCATCCGCGAGCGCGTGGACACGTCTGGTCAGGCTGGAAGAGGGGTTGATACAGAGTCCAGCAAGGAATCCGCGATGGAGGCCCCGGGGACAGAGGTGAGGTATCCGGGAGTCTATGGGTCCATGTGAGTGCCCGTATGTGATCGAGTACTCTTCGGCGCTGACAATGATCGACGTCGAACGTTGCATGTCCGGGATCTCTAGGATGACATTCTTCGGTGGAAGCCGCGCATGCATGTAAGTGCGCTGACATCCTGTACCACCATTCTGGACTCAACGCGAGCTCGTGGTTGTAGCGGCTTCAAATTTGCTGAAATGGAGATCAGTGAGTGCCTATGCACTGATACAGCTCTTCAGCCCCAGCTATTCATGACAATTCTCCAGAGCAAATACTCGCAACGCTCTTGTCCACTATGCACTTCACGTTGCCAACTGCGGAAGATGTGGAGGGGAAGCGGAAGAAAATTTATTGGCGCATGGACGGATTGCAAGTTCCTGTTATCCTCCCACCTTGCGGAGATCCCAAGACGGCACAGGTTCCCCTCAACATTCGGCTGGCCAAGGGAGGTGATTTTCTTTGAGAGCATGGGGGCATGTATACGAGTTCGATAGGCAGTACAAGTTGTTTCCCGAGCGGTTCAGGAGAATTGCACGAACAAAGTGATATATTTGCAGCTACAAGAGATTACTACGGAGACATCCATCAGACATATGGTTGAGGACACCACTTCATGACTAGCGCCCGTGTGCATTCTTCTAACCGCTAAGGCTCCTTGGCACAACATCCTAGAACTATGAAAAATGTGTGTAAATGATCTAAATGAACCCCTTAATACATTCCATGGACCACTTAGACAAGATTCAAAAATTATTGTCTTTGACGAGTGATTTGGCGCGACCTGCTGACTAATCCATTACCATATTTGGCCACCTTCCTAATCAGGTCACGTCCTTTGGTAGCCACAAACTGAGTGGCTATTCGAACGACAAGCTTTACTATCATGCCGCGCACTAAGAAAACACTCAAACGGCTCAAAGACTCCTCTGGGAGATTTATTCCCAAGCAATCTAACCTGCTTCATGCTTCCCTCGACCACCGTGCTCATCTGGAGTCTCCCTTGTACTCGGTTTGGAAGCCGGGAGCCAATTCTGACAGCGACTGCGAAGATCTCAACACATGCGACGCCGATGCATCTTCTTCTGATTCTGACGCTGAGTCAGGTGGCGAGGACTCGGAGTCCTCGCAGGCATGGCTGGAGTTGCGAAATGAACGGAGAGCAGCGGCAGATGCTCTTAGGCTTCGGCGGCATCGTGCAACATCAATGAGAAGTGCAGAGCGTGTCCTTGACGGGCCCATTGACCGGAAGGGTGGCGCGAAAGACAAGACAGGCAAGAAACGGGGCCCTTATCTGATCGGTGGGGACTCCCTCCGGACTGTTCAACGCAAACGCCAGAAGATCATGAATGTGGCAGCATCCGAGGGCCGCCTCCCGACAGACCCGCACGTCCAAAGACAGCTGGAATCACTTCGTCAATGTCAACGTCAACCTGAGAACCTTCAACAGCAAACACTCACCGGGTTCTTCCTCTGTCGCAACCATCCAAGCCCAGTGGGAGCAGCCCGGCCTGAACAGCAGGGTACCATGCGATCCGAGGGCTCTGTAGAGTCAGAGTCTGACTCGGAGAGTCTCTTAATGCTCTCTGAGTCCGAAGATGAAGTTCCGCTCACGCAAACACGTCCCAAACCCAACGTAACGTCTGAGTTGGGAGGCCTCGCATCGAGCACAGGGCACACAGAGCCAGATGGGCCAGCCTCACTAATCGAAGATGCGGAGCGGGTTGCAGAATACACAGAAGATGTCCTTGAATCATCAGCTCCAAAAACCCCGAAGCAACTCTATGCTCTGGCAGATGACGGCCGTTGCAAAGCCCGCAAGGCACAGGACTATCGCTCTGAGGTTCTCTTTGCGTCGCTCATGGACTTTTACAAGTGGCATCCCCGTCAGGGACGGCTCCGTGCAGCTCTGCGCATCGCGCGGAATCATCAACGAGGTCCCGCCTTTGCTCGAGTCCTGTGTACTCAGGCACGTCATTTTGAAGCGACAGAGAGACTCAAACCTTCACGGCAGGGTCAGAAGACATCAGGAGAGTCTATGCTGGATGATGAAGCTGTTGCCCTGGGAGTCCAGGCATGGTTACGCACGCTCAACCCAGGCGAGGTGAATTCTTGTATACCAGACTGTGATAGAACGGTTAACTCACTGTCAGCGTGTGGGATTTCTAGGTTTCTCCGAAGCTGCTTCAGACACACCTCAATACAACTCTGCTCCCATCCCTCTCCATCAGTCAAAAAGTACATTTGGTACATACGTACGCAATGCAGCTGGATATTTGCATATATTTGCCCCGGTGGCGGATATTTTACCAGGCCCAGCCAACAATTGCCCTGCGCCTCCGTAGTTTACCAGATTGGGCCTGCCAGACAGTGTATGCCAAGGTTAATCACGCAAGGTTTTTGATAGGGCAAGCTGACCCCTGCAGGATATATGTATATTTTTGTTATGCATACCTATCGTGACGGCCTGCCGTACCTCAGAATCTCGCAGGCGTGTCGAATGAGGAGACCCCCTCACTGTTCATACATTATGCTAATACTATGCTACAGCGGGGCATAGCTCCCTAGCTCGTCATCCACCCCCTCCTCCTCGACTGCCTCAGTACCGTGCAGAGGACCGCAATCGCAACAGATCTCAGAACTCAATCAGCCAACTGTACAGTTCTGAAGTTGATATATACCGGGGCCACCCTTGGCCGGTTCGTTTCTTCAACCCACCACCATCCCCCGTCCATAATGTCCAAGCGACATGGATGTGAGCTCTAGGAGACGTCACGCAGGCAGAAGGACGACTGCCACCGGTACCGCGTCTCNTCAGYKCGTCTCTCNTCAGNCTCTCTCATCAGGCACGAGCGCCTCTAACGCGAAGTTGAACGCCGCGCGCGCCGAGCACGTCGGGCGCGTCGAGCACGCCCCACGCGTCAAGCGCACGTCCTACAACTATGGCACCCCCNGGAGTCGTCACTACCTCCAGTCAGCCTTTTATTATTATGAAAAGTGAGTGTCCCACAGCACGCCAAGAGAAGATACCCGGCTGCCTGCTGATCTCCTTTAACTTGGAGATGGTAACCCCGGCGTAAGTAAGTCTATCACCATCAATGTAAGTTGTTCGTATGGCACTTGACGTTGCATCCTTACCCATGGTGAACAGCTCGTCTTTGCGTCCCGACACTGCTATGTCCTCGACTGAGCTCGCCGTCTAGGGGACCCCGGGACAGTACGTACTCGAAGACAGCATACGTAGATATTAGTATCTCCCCGGCTATCTTGCACTATGTAATAATGTAGTGTGGTCATTGCTTATCGCTTATGTAATCAATGCTGGTTTCCTGCCTATCAATCCCGCCGTGAACAGCTACCGGAATTCAGGAAGATATCGCCTGGCGCTCCCCTCGCATGACTGTCGTATGTATACG
Organism: Trametes cubensis; assembly: GCA_029747595.1. Taxonomy (NCBI): domain Eukaryota; kingdom Fungi; phylum Basidiomycota; class Agaricomycetes; order Polyporales; family Polyporaceae; genus Trametes; species Trametes cubensis. Next base: position 41,467 of record JAPEVG010000017.1, read on the forward strand.
TTCGCCAGCGTTGCCTACATGCCCCTGTCATTAGCAAATATTGCCCGTCAGGGGAGACGTTGCCAATGCATGCCGGGGTTATTCAATGCGCGCCTGATGTAGGTCATGCATCAGCAAACCTCTACACCTCCCCGGCATTGGATTACCCCGCTGGGACGCCTTTTCAAGGGTGGTCCATGTTTGCCTGGCTATGGCTGGATATCTATATTAGTGTACACTTTTGCTGATGTCCCGAAGAGAACACTTGGTCACCAACTTCACGCATACATCCCCTGCTTGACGATGGCCACGAATGACGTTGGGGGGCTCGCGCACTTTGTTGAGACCGTACACCTCCGTGCGCTTGATCAACTTGATTTCCAAGACGATGGAACCGACGTTCTTGTTGGTTGCTTTGTCGTTGAAACCCATAGCATCATCTGGCAAGGCAATTGAATCAAGCAAAACTAGAGCCGTAAGGCTCATAAGCCTCACCAGGATCTATCTTGGAGAAAACAAATGGCCGTTCCTCTCTGGGACCCACGCGCACACCGCGGCGCAGTTCCTCCCCTTTTCCAAAGAGGAACTGACCGGAGACCTTGAACCCGTCAACGTAGATGTAGCTCGCGCTGTCGATTTTGCTCCCGTGGTCCCGCCAATGCACGACAAAAGGCTACACTGCAACGTCAGCCTTATGCTCAAAGTATGTTGACGGCAAGACCACCTTTCCGACTGGACCTGCGATCCAACACGTCACGGTATGCTTCTTCTCGTCCACCCGGGGCTCAATTTCAAGAAGGGCCATGTTCTCCGATGTGATCCAAGCGGAGAAACCGCGATGCTCAATCATGACGACAGATTAGCTTGAGAGTAAAGACTGTAAGTTGATAAGTGTAGCGGCTGTACTAGGGGTCAGACACAATCCTACGACGCATATCCGGGTTGAGTACTCACTTCTCTGATAATCGAAGTTGGGTTCCGAGGATGACGGGGCTTTGCTTGTGTGTCGTCCCCACCCAGATCCTACTCGGCCCTATATACGCGGCCTGAGGGCAAGGAGCTCTTTGCGAGCCGTTAATGGACACCCAATGGTGTTGGCGCCTCCAGTGTCCTACAATTGTTCAACTTTCAACTTGTCCGTGTTGGACGCGTTCCGGCTCCCAAAAGTGGTAATGCGGTCACATGATCGCGCTTCTGTCACAGCCACTGCGGTGCGATAAGCGACGGAACCATTTCTGTCAAAGCAAGCTTGCTCTGCTCGGAAGACCTTGGTATGCGTACGGTGGTAATGTCTGCATCCCGAGTCAGGCCCGCTCCGACGTACAGCAAGCCATCGCTTTGGACTCCCCGATGGTGATGGATTTACGCTTTGGACAACTGCCCTCTTTCAACTCAGTACTCCGCGTCGCAACGATGGACACATGGAGCTATCGTCTGCCAAGTACTCAGTATATGCAAACCGACAGCGCTTGCGACACTGGTCAAACTCGATCGCGCAGCTTGGCCACCATAACTTCCTTTGTCAATGAATTTCATAACGTTGCGACGTACTACTTAGCATGCTCGCGCCGCTCACGCGCCTCCACGCGCCCACGGCACGTCACGATGCCGAGGTGAGCGAGGTTCTCAATAATCAAGAAGAGTGAGCCTTGACTGTGCAGCATACAAGGGTACCCAGGTAGATATGGTACGAGCGCACCTGGGGTGGAAGATCCTGCGCTCAATTTCAAAATGCGCACGTCTGTACGTGCTCTCTCGCCTGCGTGTGTATGCGCCGATGAATACTGGACAGCGGCCATCATGGAGTACGCAGTATCTTGCTATGATTTGGCATGACCCTCGAACCCAATCACGAGCTCCTGTCCCAAGCTGCTGTGCAGGCAAGGAAGAACTCCCCGCCACAGGCCAGGTTGGCTTAGGATTTGGATTTAAGGGATACACATGCAGTACTCAGGAGGCCTCTGAGCGAAGCCGCCCCGCCTTACTCGGTACGAGTTCAGCATGATCTTCAACAATACTGCCTCGCCGCATAGGTTGAATATCTACGTCTACAACTCGCGCGACTCACAAGGCCAATCGTTCCCTCCCGCTGCCTTCGTTGGCCTCGCGGTCGGCATCTTGGTCATCTCTGTGCTCGTAGTCTGCACACTCTTCCATTACTATGGAAATACAGGGTCAAATCGTCACGTTGTCTCACCCTATTATCATGTCAGTAGCTGCTTCTCAGTTCTGTAGTGATGTGCGCTGATTATTGATTTTGTTTCATATATAGAGCCGTACACCTACCGTGCATGTAACAAGGACCGCTGCACCTGAGAGTCCACCTTTTCCTCTCCCTCAGACTGCATCACCCCCTCCTCCTCACAGTACTCCTCCCCTTTCCCCTCATAGTACACCGCCCCCTCCCCGTCATAGTACGCCTCCGCCTCCTCCTCACAGTACGCCTCCGCCTCCTCCTCACAGTACACCGACCCCTCCTCCTCCAAGCACACCGACCCCTCCTCCCCACAGTACACCGACCCCTCCCCCTGCATATAGCCCCTGGTGACTGCGCGGTGAGAGAAACTTCGAATGCGTGCTTGATCAACTCTGAGTCGATTTTTGTTGTAGAGGCTGCGCTGGACGCAGCAGTACCCGGCTCGTATCCTGAATTTGAGCATGACTCCTCTACTCTACAGTAGCTTCAATGTGACGCAGTTAGTGCGACGCTAGATACGACTCCGAGATACACAGCTCACTTTCTACCATGAACAGAGTATAATGCCGCAACTGCTGCGTATGATGTACACGCCAGCCCATAATGCGATGAGTGCTATCGACCAAGTCTTTCGTGTTTCATAGCGGTCCTTGGCCCGATCGCCCTGATATACATTAGTTCCGAGCTAATAGGTTGTACTACTGCAATAAAGCCGGAGGTGCGGTGGATATCGGGATCGCCTTCGAGGCTCTGCCGCGATCACAGTAGTTAGGGAATCTATGCAGCCGGTCGTTCATCGTCAACGCAGTTCAAACTCGACATCTGGCCAGATAGAACGGACCCACAAGTCGGAAATCCTCTGCCGATTAACGCACCCAAAGGCATGCAAAGCTCGAGCTATCGAGCAACACAGCTCTATTCGAGGGCGACTGTGCCTTTATTCGTTTACTGTCCATGCGTTTATGGGGCCCATCAACGATAGCTATACCCATATAAATCCATCTCTGGCAATATAGGACACAGCGCCGTGGAGCATAGCTGTCTACTCACTGCGCTCAGCATGGCAGTGTACGCTACGGGAACGCATGGCCGCCACACTGGGCACACGACCCGCCAAGCGTTGGAGTAGCAACGCAGCACGTGAAGTTACTCACAGAACTGGTGGCTTCGGGGCGTCCGGAGACGTAGATATCGGAATAGGCGGTACTTGCAGGTTTACTGTGCGTAGTGATGGACACTGCGCCATGCTAAGCGTCGCAGTACATTGCGGGGCCGAAACTCGGGCCAAGCTTCGTTCGAGTGAACGAGTATAAAAGCTCGCATCTGTAGAGCTTCGGGAATGATAACACATTCTTTCCGTGACGCACAAGCCGACATGTACCTGAACCACGCAGATATGCACAACCTCTTCTGTGCCCGCAGCTCGGACGACTCCTCGGGCTGGATGCTTTCTCCGGGTGCCGTCGCGGGCATAGTCGGGGGCATCGTAGCCTTCGTCTTGCTCCTGATCATCTGCAGATACGCGTTATGTTCCAGGTATGGGTGGTTGAACGGGTCCTCATCCTACCATCATGTCCGTAGCTGCTTTCACTCTGCGTGAGAACACTTGCTGACCGAATCTGTTGTGCGCACGCAGAACCCAGGGCATGCCATGCATTTCACAGCATCCGCTTCACACAGTGCCGCACATCATCATTGTGCGGCTCCTCCCCCGGCCTACACACCCTGCTGAGCCCAAGGTAAGTTGCACTTCGCCAAGGGTAGTGATGGCCACATCAAGGGCACATACTCACCGACTTCTCAGCATGCAGAACGAGCTTTCGGGATGTCCTTCATCACACTTTACGCGTCGCAACGCGGTCCTCGTGGTCAGCTCTCGAGGGCTGAATGCGGTCACAAGATTCACGAGCTACCGTCATTCGTTGACGCATCCGGTGCCGCAAATATTAGACCCGATCGCGTTATATTCAGCTAGACGGTGACACCAGGGATTAGAGATGTTGAGGTGAAGGCGTCGACTGATGGCATATTTGAGCTGCTGCGTGCTGCATGGACTGTAAGACACCTGGGCAATGCATTGCAAACGAAGACATAGCGTAAAATACACCGATTGACTAGGTCTGTGGGTCGACGCAGACAAGACGAGACAACGAACAGTGTCGGAAACACCAGGTGACCGTTCGATCCGTGGAAAGTGAGGATGACCGGCCAAAGAGTGAACCGTGGAAGTCGCTCTGAGGCACCCAAAGATGAAAGCACGTCGAGTCCCGAAGGCGACGGCAAACATGTGGTACAAGGTGCCTGGTGTAGTTGTTAAAAGATGAGAGAAAGGGCTCTTGCGACAGGCGCCCGCGAGGTGTACACCGCGAACACATTAGGGCAGGCATCTCGCTTGGCCGGATCAGGCGCTGGCAGTTTCCCCGGATCCTGGGGCGGCCCGGTACGGGATCCCGACTCCCGAGGAGGATCTAAGTATAGCCACAGTTCAAATTCATCCACCAACGACTCTGGGTCGCGTCTGTTTGCTCCTGCTGCTCTATAACGGACGTGCTGTCGACACGCGCAATTTACAAAGAAATGCGACCCAGAACACCAGGGTTATGATGTGGAGGGGAATTGCCGCCAGAAATCAACCCATGGTCGCCGGTTGGTGACCTGCATTGACATGAGCCTCAGACGAACATTYGGCTCCCACCGTCATGGCTGAGTAAAAAGCACCTCACTGGACAAATTCACTTCTCAGACTCGTTCCAACTGCTAGCCTACTGTCGTCAGGTCGGTGCGTCCTGTGGATGCGAGATTAGTGATGCTGAACGTCGAACGGCGGCCAGGGCGACAGAGTGGCGTTCGCGCGGTCACGACGTATTGAACCAGACGAAGGCTATCTCACGAAAGGTGRCTGTCAGACGGTCGTCATCGGATCGATCTTATCGGACATGGYCCTCCAGGTCAACTCACTCARAACRTATATAACTATCGCTGTCGTAAGCATGGTCGTCCTAACCRCYCTACGTCGATTCGCCACAACGACCATCCCCATCTCGCGCACCATGGCCCCTCTCACCATTCCTCTCAACGACGGCAAGCAGATTCCTTGGCTTGGTTTCGGGACSGGMACCGCKCTWTTCGGCAAGGACGCTGCGAATTCCGTTCGCGTCGCTATTGARAACGGTATYATCCACCTCGATGGTGCTCAGCTATACCGCAATGAGGACTCTCTCGGTGAGGGTATCGCAGCCGCGGGTAAACCTCGCTCAGAATTATTCGTCACCACAAAGCTAGGCAAGCTTGCCGAGGGCCAGACCGTTCGTGATACCTTGGTCGAATCGTTGAAGCAGCTCCGACTTGACTACGTCGACCTCTTCCTCATCCACATGCCTATCCAYCATGAGGGGAAGTTGAAGTCCGTYTGGAAGCAATTCGAGGAACTGCAGAAGGAGGGCCTGGYGAAGAGTATCGGTGTTTCTAACTTCAGGATCAAGGACTTTGAAGAAATCCTCGAGGTCGCTACTGTAGTTCCTGCGGTCAACCAGGTAAATCCTTTGTCTATGGTCTCGTTTCTGTTGTGACGAAAACTCACGGATGTTCTGATAGATTGAGTTCCACCCATACGTATACAAGGCTGCGAAGCCRCTTCTCGAGTTCCACAAGAAGCACAACATCGTGACCACGTCTTACGGCGGTCTGACTCCCATTGTTCGTCACAAGGGTGGGCCGGTTGATCCTGTCCTTGCGTCTATCCGCGGACGTCTGGAGAAAGATACCGGGAAGAAYGTATCTGAGGGCCAAGTMCTCGGTCTGTGGCTTCGCACTCAGGGCATYCCTGAGATCACGTCAGTCTGCTTCARRTTTCTCACCTTATCGCGTCATGAATTWCTGAAATGCTRCYYGCCTTCAGGACAAGCTCGAAGGCGGAACGTGTCAGAGAATACGTCGCCACACAGCAGTTGCCAGACCTTACCGCTGAGGAAGTAGAGGAAATCAACGTRGCTGGCTCYAAAGTCCACCACCGTGCTTTCGTGCGTGCTCTCCAATYCRTTGACTTACGCAGGTGGCTGAAGCTACCACCAGTGCACTTGGCTGGAAAACAACTAAGCCGACACCCCATTGCCTTGTGCYACGATGAGTYCRWTGTTGATAGAGGMGTTTTGTAACATTTGTATGGATTAAGATCACGAGTGTAYGTTCTCCCRGAMAGYGCGACTACTGTGTTGCTCANAAATTTTTGAAGGATGGAGAGATTCCAATATATACGATCTGAGCGCTCGCTTGGGCRTAAGCGAGGATGTACNNNAGNMCTTGAGGGATTGAGCATCATAGGCGCCTATTGCACTCGATGCTTTCCACCAATTCTTCGATYTGTCTGCCAATCGCATCGCGTAATTCTCGCGCTTACTCCCAACTCTACCTGAGAAGTGCACGCATCCTACCTCCATCTCTGACACRACTCGTCATGCCGAAGACCGCGAAGGGCGGTCCTGTATCGTGTCTCTTTGGAGTGGTGAAGCCGTCGGGGCCGACCTCGATGTCKTTGGTCAATGACATCAAGCGACTCGTTGCGAACTCGCCCTTGTTCGTAGAGGAGAGCAAGCTTGCGCAGAAGGCACAGAAGTCGGGCAAGAGGGGCAARTATGGACGAGATGCAGTSAAGATTGGGCAAGGCGGGACGCTCGATCCCCTCGCAGACGGYGTCCTSGGTAATTAGACCGCGTAACTTCGTGGAGAGTTCATATTGTCTCAAGACGCATATAGTGGTCGGCGTRGGCAAAGGTACGAAAAAGCTCTCCGAATTCCTCGATTGCGTCAAGGTAATTGAAGGCAYTTCATATGCRTGTGTAGACTACYGTGTTGACTCCGGGACGTAGGAGTACCGCACTACATGTCTACTCGGCTGTGAGACCGACACCTATGACAGCGAAGGCAAACAAGTGCGCGTTGCACCATGGCACCATGTTACTCGTGAACAGGTGGAAAAGGCCCTAGAGCAATTCAGAGGCGAAATTGAGCAGCGTCCCCCAATGTAAGCAAACRCCTTTCTCYCTCCGYTTTGCYACATCCTCAAACCGGCTCAGTTTCTCGGCACTCAAGATGGATGGTATGCCAYTATATGAGTATGCCCGTCAGGGYAAACCGCTACCWMGGCCAATCGARAAGCGGAAGGTGACCRTGCACGAGYTCGAGCTCGTRGAATGGCTAGGGAGCGACCACWCCTTCAGGCTACCCGAGAAGAAGTTCTCGAAAGAGGARCARGAAGCGATGGAGAAGACGCTGAAAAGCGTCGACACSAGCGTCTCGATCAARGAYGAGCCTGACCAAGARGTACCGTCRGAGAAGCCACCGACGGCGTTCGTGCTGCGGATGAAGGTTTCTGGTGGAACATACGTCCGGTCGATCGTGCACGACCTCGCACACGCCCTCGGATCTGCCGGCCACGTCGTCACCCTCACGCGCTCGAGACAAGGCCGGTTTGCGCTCGAACCGAAGGACGAGGGAGATCGGGCATGCGTGCCTTGGGAAGTTTTCAAGGCGGCATTAGCGGACGAAGGAGAGGCGGATGAAGATGGCCGCAAGGCATGGGAGAGGGAGGTAATTGCTCAAATGGAACTCGTTTAGATGCAAGTTCATGTACAGTATAGACAATGGGTGAGTCGKCCTTGCTCTACTCAACGTCAAAGACTCTTAGACTCATGTCGTTAYGAACATAAACAGCATTGCGATTTACTCTCTACCTCACACGCCTAACCCACGCAAAAACTCGTGTGCACGCCTATGTGCGCAAATGAGATTTTCCGTCCACACACGGCTACTGTTGCTCGAGCGTTCTSCTAACAATTGTCCTCGTTAGACGGTGAGTATTCGGAGAAAAGCCAACTCGGAGCCTGTAATTACTCACAATCGACTGATGGTCCGCGACCTATTACCCAGATTCAGCCCCGCGTTGTCAATAGATGAGCGGCGAGGCATTACCCTATCAGTTCTATCTTTCCTGTGCGTGCTTCGCCCCGGTGTCAGTATCGCTTCTCGCATTCTATACCTGCCGTGGTCCACGATATGGCAGAGCTCTCGCACCTGGCACCGCTGGAARGCTGCAAATAACCACATTTTGCCTGTTTTCAGCTGCTAGCCCCCAAGATTGGTACGGCAATCTGYAGGAACGGAGCTTAGTTCCCGGTGACAATGCAGGACGAATGCCGTGCATCTTGAGTGCTCCGGTATCCGCCACTCGCCACCCGGACGCCCATATCGCGTTTGCGACGGTCTTGAGGTACGACGCGTGACATGTTCTCGTGCAGGCTCTGGTCTTCCTGAGGTGTCTCTACCTTCATGTGGCCGCAAGCGACATGAAGTGCCAGTGGTTCTCATCAATGCCACGGCGGTTCTGAATCCAAGCGATGGTGCCATATGCACCGCGCGGCGCGTCAGCTACACGACGGTTGTTTTCTCACTCCATATCCAGGAGGCACCCGWTGAYARTGACGAGGACCGTCGACCTCCCAGATCACGCTGATATTTCTTGCCATGTCCCCTGGACGCGCAGTCACCCGGCAGCGCCGCCGACCGCAGCGAAAGGAGGTCGGCGGAGGCTGGCCTGRCAACTCGCGCGGCCTTCGATCAGGATGATGGAGCGCGGCGAGTTCGATAACGCAGACCGCGCGGGCGGCCTGGGGGCGGGCCGACGGTCAGGTGTGACGGCTACCGTCGGGAAGCCCGGTCCGAGCGCTAACGGTAGCGGCTCATAAAGGTGCGGCGGACGATCTGCAGATACCTCCGTCCTCGACTCCTCGACATCTGTTTCGCCATGGCCTCTAGTGTCATCCGCCCGCTCCAGCCTGGGATCTACGCGCCCATCCCGACGTTCTTCGCGCCGGASACGGAAGACCTCGGTACGCTGCGATCGCGCTCACTTGTGTTAATTCTATCTCACCTTGCGTGCTGTAGACTTGCAGTCGTTCTCATCCCATATTATCCGTCTCGCGAAGGCGGGTGTCAAGCCTCTGCTATCCGGCAGTATGGGCGAGGCTCACCACCTATCGCACGCCGAGCGCGCCGCGCTCATCAAGACCGCGCGCAAAGCACTTGACGACGCCGGCTTCACGAGCATCCCAATCATTGCTGGCACCGGCGCGGGGAGCACGAGGGAGACGATCGAACTCTCCGTCGAGGCGGCGGACGCGGGGGCGGACTACGCGATAGTCATCTGCAGCGGTTATTTTGCGGGAGCATTGGCCGGAAACAGGAAGGCTCTCAAGGCGTTCTGGACGGAAGTGGCCGAGAAGAGCCCGATACCCGTTATTATCTATAATTGTGAGTCGAGCGCGGCGCCATGGCGTCACTGCTGTGCTGAACGCAAAGATTAGATCCCGGTGCCAGTGGAGGCATCGACCTCGACTCGGACCTCATCACGGAGCTGGCGACAGAGTCGCCCAACATCGCTGGGGTCAAACTCACGTACGCCTCTGCTACGGCTGTGTGGAATTCAGTGTTGACAATCGCCGCAGGTGTGGCAACGTTGGGAAGCTCACACGTATCACCGCAACCGTCTCAGATCCTTCCTTCGCCACGCTGCATCCCCGCAAGAATCCCTACGCACCCTTCCTCGTCCTCGGCGGCTTTACCGACTTTATCCTTCCTTCCGCGTTCGTGGACGCACACGGTGCGATCACAGGGCTTGCGAACGTTGCACCGGTGAGTCTTTACGACATCTGCAGCCGCGCCTTCGCTGACCGTTTGGGCAGTTTGCTATTGCGAAACTGTTCGAGCTCTCGGAGCAGTCCAAGAAGGACGTCTCGCTTTTGCCCGAGGCTCAGCGTTTGCAGGGGATCATCGCACGCGCGGACTACACCATTGCCAAGACTTCGATTGCAGGGACGAAGTTCCTGCTGGAGAAGCTCTACGGTTACGGAGGGAACCCCCGCAAGCCTCTACCCCCCATTGAGGCGGATGCTGCCACCGCTATTTGGGAGCACCCGCACACGGTAGAGCTCGTGCGTCTCGAGAGGGAGCTCAGCGGCAAGCTGTAGCAGCGTTAAGAGGTCATGCAGACGGCAGAACATGCAATTTGTATCATACATACTCTCGCCCCATGCCATAGAATCTGTCCTTGACGAGCTCTGTGCTCGCCACATACCGCAATCTGATCAGGAGGGTGACGGCGATCGAGGAAAAGAGGACAAAATGCGGGGTAAAATGCGGGGTAACTGGGGCGTAGCTTGGCCGATCAGAGCGCGATCAAGCCACACGGCTGAGCGCGCATCGGTGGTCGGTGCCTTATGGGACTGTGCTCACGCCCACGGTGTGCATCAAGAAAGCATGCTACCGCGCGAAGCGGCCGAAGACTGGAAGCGTTTCCCTGGCGAGACCGCCTGACCGCGCTGCCCTGAGCCGCGCGAAGCCAGGAAGGACTCCCATGCCTCGCTCGGTCAAGTGACTCTCCGCCAGACGACCAATCGATCGCCTACAGCGCAGTCGCCAGCGGGCCGCGCCGTGTCCACCGTCCTCGCGACAACTTCAACGTCGTCCTCTGTCCGTCTGTATTCCGGACTCCTCTGTCCTCCTCGTCCACCAGCAGCCATGGGCTTGGACGTCCTCCTCGTCGGCCAGAGGGGCGCGCGTTGCCACGGCGCCTTGCACGCAAGCGCCGCCGCGACTAGGTTCAGGAGTGAGTYGCTTCGAATCGCTGCGATCCTAGACTCCGCTCATTCGAGGCGTATCTCTCCGRTGCGCTAGTCTCGTGCTCCTATCGCAAGTTTCACACCGTCGCACCGCGACGTAACGCTCAGAATGAAGCCAATCCAAAGGACGGCTCTCGTACGACRGAGGACAAGCCAGGTGAGCTCATTACGACCGCTGTGGCACGATCCRTCTAGCTATACCAAGCCTTCGCCGTAATCTAACTGATTTCATATAGGCCTCCCGTATTCGGAACTTAGAGTTGGCGTACCCCTAGAGATCTATCCTAACGAGCGTCGAGTCGCTCTGACKCCCCAGAATGCTGCCCTCCTGCTCAAAAAGGGCTTCGCCCAAGTGCTTGTAGAAAAGTCTGCGGGTTTAGAGGCGCAGTTCCTAGATGAGCACTACAAAGCAGCTGGAGCGGTGGTGGTGGACAAGACAGAGCTCTTTGAGCGGTCTGACATCCTTCTCAAAGTTCGGCCACCTCTGGTTGGCCAGGAAGCGGAGCTCGTCAAGGAAGGCGGCACTCTCATCTCCTTCCTCCAGGCGGCCCAGAACAAGCCTATAGTAGAAGCATTGGCCGCTAGGAAAGCGACGGTGTTCGCTATGGAACAGATACCCCGGATATCCCGTGCACAGGTCTTCGATGCTCTCAGGTATGCCGTTCAAAGGCGTTGGGCTCCGCCAATTGCTGACTGCGGGCCACGCACTAGYTCTATGGCAAACATTGCCGGTTACAAAGCAGTCCTCGAGGCTGCCAATCACTTCGGACGTTTCCTGACTGGTCAGGTTACTGCCGCTGGGTAAGCGGGYTCTCAACTTCGYGACGTAATYTCTRCTAACGAATGSGATGTCATGCAGAAAGGTACTCGACGCCTCGCTAGTCTGTGGCGAGCACTCCAAACTGACATGGTATCTCTAGATACCTCCGTGCAAAGTCCTYGTAATTGGTGCAGGTGTTGCCGGGCTCAGTGCCATTGCTACTGTAAGCTCTCCATGAAAGCATASARTACGCGTGCTAANNKCCATWCGTTCAGGCGCGTCGGATGGGTGCTATCGTACGAGGCTTTGATACCCGCTCTGCTGCTCGTGAACAAGTCCAGTCCCTTGGWGCCGAATTYCTGGAGGTGTCCATCGCAGAATCTGGTGAAGGCCAGGGCGGYTATGCGAAGGAAATGTCCAAGGAATTCATCGAGGCGGAAATGGCTCTCTTCAAGGAACAATGCAGAGACGTCGATATCGTCATCACAACGGTACGATTYTCTTTGCAACTACTATGGTATATGTTGGTGACGTCTTGTCCAGGCCCTCATCCCTGGTAAACCGGCTCCGAAGCTCATCACAGAGGACGTAAGTACTTGTTACAGCTTGGCGTCACTGTTACTGACGTACTGTATAGATGGTCTCTGTTATGAAACAAGGCTCAGTCATCGTCGATCTTGCTGCAGAGACTGGAGGCAATTGCGCTGTTACCAAACCTGGAGAGCTTATCGTACACAAAGGTGTCAAGGTTATTGGTACGCCTAGCTTCCCTCACAGTGCAAGCCGCTAGAGACCTGACCTGCCTTACAGGTTACACTGATTTGCCGTCGCGACTTCCAACACAATCGTCCACTCTGTACTCGAACAACGTGACCAAGTTCCTCCTCTCCATCGGTGGCGAAGGKCGCTTCGCGATCAACCTTGAAGACGAGGTCGTCCGCGGCGCGATCGTACTGCACAACGGAACTCTCTTGCCCCCGGCTCCCCGCCCCGTACCTCCTCCCGTCGCCCCGCCTAGTGCTGCYAAGGTCGCTGAGGCYGCGGAAGCGAAGGCTYTGACCCCGTGGCARAAGGCGACGAGGGAAGTTGCRCTCGTAACTGGCGGAATGGGCTCCATGATTGCGCTGGGGAAACTKACYGGCCCTGCGTTCATGAGCAACTTCTTCACCTTCGGTTTGGCTGGTCTSATYGGGTACCGCGTYGTGTGGGGYGTCGCTCCTGCGYTGCACTCYCCTCTRATGTCTGTCACGAACGCYATYTCTGGTAGGTCYAGCWRTCAYTCYGCGCTCGCSRCYTTTCTTGACCTAGCATGRTAGGTATGGTCGGCGTTGGTGGAATGTTCGTCATGGGCGGCGGGTACTTGCCCGCGACGATCCCTCAGGCATTGGGTGCCGCCTCTGTTCTTCTGGCAAGCGTTAAYGTCGCTGGTGGCTTTGTYATTACCAAGCGYATGCTYGACATGTTCAAGCGTGAGTANNNTGCTTTCGTCTRGATCATAKTATYGAACTAATGTTKGCCGATGTKCAGGCGCCACTGACCCCCCGGAGTACGCGTGGCTGTATGGCATCCCGGCTATYCTCTACACGGGCGGATTCCTCTACGCTGTGAGCACYGGCATGTCAGGYTTGGTCCAGGCCGGKTACTTGACCAGCAGTGTCCTCTGCATCAGTGAGTTGACTCGACTTCGCTACTGAGAAGTGCGACTGACCTTTGTCGCGCCCAGGCTCGATCTCCGGTCTTGCGTCGCAGACGACGGCCCGACAGGGTAATATCCTCGGTATTCTCGGTGTTGGCTCTGGTATCCTTGCGTCGCTCGCTGCAGTCGGCTTCCCTCCAGAGGTCCTTGCCCAGTTCGCTGCTGTCGCTGCTATTGGTGGGACCGCCGGTACAATCATCGGCCGGCGCATCACCGCCATTGAGTTGCCTCAGATGGTCGCCGCGCTACACTCCGTGGTCGGTCTTGCGGCAGTCATGACTAGTATCGCGAGCGTCCTGGCGGACTTGAGCCACGCGTCGATGCTGCACTTGGTCACCGCGTACCTCGGTGTCCTCATCGGTATGGCATTCCCATCGACCCCTACAGTCTTCGTCTGACCATCCTGTATAGGTGGTATCACGTTCACCGGATCCGTCGTCGCATTCCTCAAGCTCGCCGGCCGGATGTCATCAAGGCCGGTTGCGATCCCTGCAAAGCACGTCGTAAACTCGACCTTGCTCGGTGCTAACATCGTGTCGATGGGTGCTTTTATCACCATGGCGCCAACTGCACCCCTCATCGCGGCGGGCTTCCTCGGTGCCAACACCATCCTAAGCTTCATCAAGGGCTTCACTACGACAGCTGCGATTGGAGGAGCGGATATGCGTGAGTGCTGTGGTCACTAAACTGTCAGTTGTATATGACGCCTGATCATCGTTATCTTCTCCTAGCTGTGGTCATCACCGTGCTGAACGCCTACTCCGGCTTCGCTCTTGTTGCGGAAGGCTTCATGCTTGACAACCCGCTCCTTACAACCGTTGGGTCGCTGATTGGTGTCAGCGGCTCCATTCTTTCATACATCATGGTACACATCTTTTCACCCTCCATGACAGACCCGAGACTGACGGGCGAGACAGTGCGTTGCTATGAACAGGACCTTGACCAACGTCCTGTTTGGTGGCATCAGCGCGCCGGCTGGGCAAGCTGAACAGAAGATCGAGGGCACTATCACGAAGACGAGTGTGGATGATACCGTTGATGCCCTGCTCAACGCAGAAAGCGTGATACTGGTAAGCACGCGATGCCAAGGCTCTCATCCTGAAAGTAGGACTCAACAATCCGTAGGTCGTCGGATATGGTATGGCGGTCGCGAAAGCACAATATGCTATAGCGGATATCGTAAGGATGCTGAGGTCAAAAGGCATTGAGACGCGCTTCGCCATCCATCCTGTCGCCGGAAGGTGAGCCTCCCGCTTGTCTCGCATGACGATGTGCATTCGGCGAGCTTTATTGACGTCACCAACAGGATGCCCGGGCAGTGCAACGTCCTACTCGCGGAGGCTTCTGTCCCATATGACAGTAAGCACAGCTCTCGCGGGTGCAATGGTCGTTGGCAGATCACTCACATGCATCCCCTCCCTCGTTGAACAGTTGTTCACGAGATGGACGAGATCAACGATGACTTCGGCAGCACAGACGTGACGCTCGTCATCGGCGCGAACGACACCGTGAACCCGATCGCGCTCGAGCGCGGCTCGCCCATCGCAGGCATGCCCGTCCTGCACGCCTGGAAGAGCAAGCAGGTCGTCGTCATGAAGCGCGGCATGTCCAGCGGTTACGGTCAGCAAGCCCATCCCTCTCTGTCCGCGCCGAGTCGCCTGAGTTCTGACCGCTTGCCTCTTTCCGCATAGCCGACGTCCCGAACCCGATGTTCTACATGCCGGGGACGAAGATGCTCTTCGGAGACGCGAGGGAGACGTGCGAAGGTGAGAGGGATCTGTTATCGTCGTACCTCGGGCATATCCCGCCCCGAATATTGCACGCAGCACCGCTGACCGCCGTTTTCTCGGATTTGTGTGTGCAGCTATCAAGAAGGGCCTGGAGGCGAGGCTCTCGTCTGCCTGATCCAGAGCTCCGACACATCCTAGCCATACCGCGGCGCGGCGCGGTCGCGCCTCTCGCATCTCGCGGGGGATAGGGATATCTACTATGGACTGACATTGCTGCTTATCATTTGTGACTGTTGTATGTATGTATGTATCATACCATCTGTACCTGCTCATGTACATATCGCCGTCTATCTGACTAACGTCTCCCATGTGAGACTGTTTGCGTTGCCCTCTTTGCGAGTACTGCGTACTTGCGCTCTGTACTGCGGTGAAACCGCTGTGCGTGCGTGTTGTCAAGCTGCCTTTGCACAGCGGATTACTGGCGGTATGTCGCGTACCTGTTTTCAACATCAACGTAAGATTTTCGCATGGCGTAGAGCTACGATTATTTAGGCCACGGCTGCGAGCCTCGGAAGTTGCAACACAAGTGTGTATTCTCATGCTCAAAGCTGCGCAAGCCGACCGCGCGCGGCCAATATTCGCGCATGTGAATCCGGACCCGTCCCTGAGCACCGTTGGCGGTTGAACATCCCTGACCGGTCGGCCGCTCGACGCTCGTACGTAAGTACGGTATTTGTCTCTGATACCTCGCCAGATCCGCTGCCGCTGCGCGCATGCATTTCATTTGACATGAAAGTTACAGAATACTGTAGATAGGTAGGTGGTAGTGGTCGAATATTCAATAGCATACCCGCAGCACGCCGTACATACGCCCCCCTGGGGCCTGGACCGCCCACTCTGTCCAGCCTGAGCCCCGCGACGCCGCTGCTACGACTCGGACACGGTGGCGGCGACAGTACGTCGGGCCAAGGCACATTCACCGACTCACCGCGCGCGCATTTCGCAGGGCTCCGTGAGAAGCTGCGAAGATGCGCGCGCACGGGTGATGCCCCGATGCCGTCATGTGCACCCGCGCCATCCGTCCGTCCATCCATCCGAAGTCGACGCGTAGATAGCGACTGCGACCGCGTCTGCGTCCGCAACCCAGGCCCTGGCGTGCTGCGTGTGCGCAATAAGTACCGGTACGGTAGCGAAGTGGTATGAGCTCTACAGCTAGAAGATGGGGAGGGAGCAGGTGTCCCAGCGAACACGCCTAGACAAGGAGAGAGGGAGAAGGAGAAAGACAGCGCGAGAAAGGGGGACAACGAAGCGAAGCAATAACAGACGGAAGTCCATCCGGGGGAGCTATGTGACACAAGATGAAGACAGACACAAGACACAAGTACGGGCTGCAAAGTAGGCGGGGACGACGATAGCGATGTCTAAAACGTGAGCGTGTAAGGTAGTACCGAGTGGGAGGGAAGAGGAGGAAACCGGGGGGAGACATCCCCCGCGCGCGCACGAAGAGACGCGAGATAACATAATAATATACGGTCCAGTACTGTTCAAAAAGTCTTTGCAGAGTAGCTGGGCTCGAAAATAGAGGGGCTTCTTCTCTCCTGTGTGCTGTAGCGATAGCGCGGAGGACGGTCGTACGGGGCCGGACAAGGGCGTGGGGCTGGCGGAGGAGGGGTGTCGTCGTCGTATCGCATTTCATTTCTCGTTTTCTCGGAGCGTCGTGGGCCTCTGAGCGATATATACCTCTAGCTCAGGAGGGTGATGAACAGGGGGTCGTAGCGCGTGTCCATGCATTCAAGAGGGAGATCCCAGCTGACATCATGAATGGTGGTCGTCTTGCGACACCTCGGGGAGCGTGCCCAACCCCGCACCGCCCATCGCGCTCGTCGGTCTTGACGAGAGCGCGCTCGGGGGACGCGTTGAAGGGTACGACGCCGAGGGCGACATGTGAGAGGGGAGATACGATGCGCTGCCGGCACTTGCGGGGCCGTCGGGGAAGACGAACGATCCAGAGCCCGAGCGCGTAAGGTAGTGCGCAAAACGGCTTGCTGCGCGCGATGCGCGGAGCGGAACGGGGAAGAACGGCGCTGGGTCGTCCTCCTTGCGCTTTCCGAGTAGGTTCTTCTCGAGCAGCTGCGGGAAGAAAGGGGCCTCGCGCTCGATCGGAGAGCCTGGGTACGACTTGGAGACGCCGCTGCCAGGCGTGACTGAGGCGAGGGAGCTGAGCGACGAAGTCGAGGCGCGGCGGGAGACGGACATGATGTTCGTGCTGGCGAGCTCGAGGGCAGACGTCGCACGCGCTCCGAGGGCCGGCCGACGCCACCGCCATCCCCATCCGGAGCGGCCTTCCTTGGGGTAGAAGTTGTCGCCCGTAGGAGCATCAGGCTGGTTGTACATCCACGTCGCACCAAGTACGATGGTGGAGCCGAGCACGAAGGTCAACGTCATTTGGAAGTTGAAGAGCGCAACCGAGGCGAGGAAGGAGATGACAATGCTCAGGCTCGTTGCGAAGCCCTTCAGGATGTTGTCCGCGTACTTGATGACGAGCGCAGTGAGGAGGCCGCCAAGAACCTGGATGAGGACGGTTGCCCACGCCCATGCACCGAAGTTCGCGAAGAGCTGCTGCAACCAGCCAGGCGAAGGCCGGGCGGGGCTCGCGTCTGAGAAGATGATCGGGACCAGAGCGGGCAGGAGCGAGAAGAGCGAGAGCTGAACGTTGCGGACCCACAAATCGGCTTGAGAGTTCTTGAGAACCATCTCAAAGTAGACACCCGCAAGACCAGAGGTGAAGCATGCCATGACGACGGCCATGAAGCCCTTGAACGCGTTCATGTCGTGGCCCGAGCCCGTCGAATGTCCAGAAGAGGAGCCGTTCTGAATCTGCACGATGCCGACACCAATGGCGAGGAAGAGCAGCGCCAGCCACTTTGTCGGGCTGAGCCTCTTGCGGAGGAGCACGACGGAGAACGCTGCCGTGGTAAGGATCTTCATCTGGTAGCTGACCTGGAACGTCGCCGCCTCGAGGTTCGACACGGCGACAAACTGGAGATTATTTTGAATGACATATAGTATAGCGGGGATAGAGAGCTTCCAGCAGTCCGGGCGGAACACCTCCTTGCCCAACCGACGGAAGCGGTAGAAGAGCACTCGGGGATTCCAGAGCGAGCTGCCTGAAGGGCTGCTGGGTGAACAGTAGTCGAGCCGTACGAAGGCGACCGTGAGCGAAATGAAACCTTTGAGGAGCTCGGTAAGGAGGACTGCGGACGCAGCAGAGTAGGTGTGCGACGGCGCAGTGGACACGCGTGAGTAGTGCATAATGAGGGTCAGGAGCGCGTTTTGGACCGCCAGAGTGACCAATCTACGAGTATCAGGTACGCAAAGTCAATATATGCTTGGGAGACGCGAGGGGACGCGTGCCAAGCGGAGGGAGGACTCACGAGACGTATTTGAGCGGCAACCCGCAGATGGTGGGCACGGCGGGCTGAGGTTCAGAGGACAAGTCTAGCTGCTCCTTCTCGTAAGCCACGCCCCCTTGCGGGTCGCGGGAGTCGTTGGCCAGATGGCCGGCATGCTGCGGGAGGACGGTGTATTCCTGGTGTTGCGACATAGATAGCGTACGACGACGATAGGCAGTCTATAGGATGGGGCTGGGGGTATCGTGTGCCAAACGGGTATGGGTCGTCGACGGGAGCAAGCAGACCAGCGTGCTCTGCAGCTGGGGGGCGGAGANGCGGGAAGGGGGGCGCGTCGGAGACGGCGAGGACGGCGGAGAGGAGGGGGAGGGGGNAAGAGAGAGGCAGCGAGGGCGAGGGAGAGTTGGAAGCGTGGCGGAGGACGAACCGCTTTTGAGATTCCCGCCAGTGCTCGGATAGGCGCCGGACGATGTGCGCTTGCCGGGCGGCTGAACGAATCACCGTCCAGTCCCCCTCTTTTCTGATTCCAACCACCCCGGATCCGTCGCCAACTCGAATAAAATACGCGACATTTCATCTTTTCATGAAAATCCCCATCAAACGCCCACAGGAACTGCGCATCCACCTCGGAGTCCATACCGCTGACGTCCGGGGCACGATACATAACGAGGTCTCTCCACCAGCGTATCATTGCACTCAAAGAAACAGCATCGTGGCCACCAAACGCTGACCTTGCTGGCGCCGTATGCATGTTTTGTTCGATCCCAATTCACGATGATTCCACCCATCTTTACGCAGTCAGCGTCGACATGAGCGTACACGGGCGTCGCGACCCCAGCCATTCAGCGCTACACTCCACTGCCCCTATCGTTAGCCAGCATCTGCGAACCCAATTGACTTCCTTGACCCGCCGCAGCACTCCGACTGGAGCTTGCCGCTTATAGGCGACCGCAGAAGCCTCCTAGGATGCATCGACGGTTTCGCCGCCTCTGGGTTGTAGACGATCTGGGACCGCTTCGGGACCCTCTCGTGCTTAGACGAGGTTGTCACCTTCGCTCATACATTCTGTCGCGCGGGAGCCCAAGGGCACACATCTAAAGGCGCTGAGAGATGATCGGGAGCAATGCATGGCTTGCAAGTAAGACAACGATCGAAGAAAATGGCAGATTGCGCAGCGGCGGTGCGACCGCGCGAGGCTGGGACCTCCAGTTGCTGTAGCTGTGGCGTCGATTCGTGGCCGAGTCGACAAATGCGTGATTGTGCCGTCGATGCTGTGGACTATGGGTGATGGATGTGGATGTGCAGCAGAGTGCCCTCCCCGGAATCCGGGGAATTGAGGAGGACGAGCGTGGTGGCGTTGGAGAGCGGGCAGTGTTCCCCTCGAATCCCGAGGTCCCAAACTCTAATTGCGCCCATTCAGGCAACCCAGCGACCCTATCGAGCGACGTCATCCATCCATCCATCTCCCCTTCGGATTTCTCCGCTTTCCTCGAGTTTCTCGCCACGAAGCCTCGACGACGACAACGTTGCGCGATAACAACCAGCACCATCTCAAACAATTCCCCGGTGCCCGGATGAACACATTCTACGAAACGACGTCATCAGCACTCGCATGTTTATGGGACACTGTGACTCAAGAACGAGCTCGAATGGGCGCTACTCACCTCAGCCTCAGCTGCCTTCCGCCGTTCACCGGCAAGTTGTCCCCGCCCGCAGCTCACAGAGGCCCCTTAAGCTCCAGGACAACTGGACAGTGGTCCGACGCGCCGTAGATCTCGCTCCGAATCTCGCACATCTGTACCCGCTCGGCCATCCGCTCACTCACGACAACTGCGCGCCGTAGTAGCATACCCACACCCAACCGCGCATTTTCGCCAAGCAAGGCAGTGGTCAGGTCATATGCCATCATGCGAGCACAGCTGCAGTATGCAGAGAGTGAGCACTCACACATATCTAGCCGCCAGCCAAGGCCCTTCTCGCGGCAATTGAAGCGGTACGAGAAGTAGGTGTAGTGTCGTAGGCCGGGATGCTTGTCCCGCCACACGTCCACGAACTTGCCCGCGTCGGCTTCTTCACCCGATGCGTTCAGGATGCGTGCAAACGAGCTCGTTTCGGCCTCTGTATAACCAGGCGTCTTGTTCCAGTTCGTCTTGGGGTTCGCCAGATCTGTCGTAGGGAGTACGGGGTGGGTCAGCATACCGCGCACAGTTCATTCATTGGGCCATACTGGAGCAAGGCGCATGGGTGAAACGATAATCGGCCGCATCCGCAGCTCAATACGAAGTAGCATCGCGGATTGCTCGTGTGCGCACCGCTCAGAACCCAATCCACAATGTATGAACGTCTCACCGATCTCAGTCGGAGCGACGTTGAGGTCACCGGCCCATATCACGGGCTTCTTCTTGTCCAGTTGACGGATGTACGCCTCAAAGTGCGCATTCCACACCTTCTTCTCGTCCAAAGTCTGCGTTGACGCGCGCGTCATGGGAAACGAAAAGCGGAGCGTATCAGCCAAACGGGTGCTTCTGCGTTCTAGCGGAACACGTTGGAGGTGCATCCCCCAGCGCGAACCGCGGTAGCGCCGCACCTTGAGCCCTGTTCCCGCGTTGACGACGTACGTCCCGACGAGATAGCAGCTCGCGAACTCGAGCGTGACGATCCTCCCCTTGACGTTTTTCGGGTCTGGGTGGCCGGGTAGCGTATAGTCTACCGAGATTGGCTCGACCTTAGATAGGATGGCGGTCCCGGCTAGTCCGCGAGTGCGAGTGTGAGCGCGCTATGGAATTGATGAAAGAGTGTATACACGCACAGTACGTCTTCTTGTCCGATATGGACCAGTACCTGTACGGAAAGCGCTGCGTCAAGGCCGGGTCTACGGGGTCGTTATTCACCTGCACGGCTCGGCGGTCTTGTGAGCAACCCCAGAGCGGGCGAAGCACGCGTACGCGTGCCCAGTGCAGGGAACACGGCTTACCTTCGTCTCCGTCAGGATGAGCACGTCCGGATCCTCCGCCTCGACGTAGTACTTGAACCCCTGTAAACGCACAATGCCCCGCACCGCCAGTCAGTCACGTCTATTCTGCCTCGAAGCCCCCGCTTCCGCTTCCCGTCTGCCACACTGCGCCCGCACATGCACGCACGCACACACTCCAGGTACCCCACGCGCGTATNACGCGCATCTGAGGACTCTGCTCCGCCACCGCATCCCGCCGGAGACAACAGGCTTGGCACGCACCTTCTTCTGCGCCGCCGCGAGCCCGCATATGTTCCACGCCGCGATCCTGACCGTGTCCTCCGCCGCCTTGGGCGCGAACGCGATGTGCACGGGAAGCACCTTGTTCGTCGGCTGCCGCCCGTCCTCCGCCGCTATGGAGCTCGTGCCAGTTTCACCCCCTGTGGGCTTCTGGTTCTCTGCTTTGCCCTTGCCTTTGCTCTGGCCTTGGGTCTTGCCTTTGGTACCGGCGGTAGCCTTGGTCTTGGCCTTGCTGGGGCCTGCGGTCTTGCGCTTCTTCGCCACCGGCTCATCTTCGTGGTCCGACGGAGACTGGTGCTCAGATTCGGAGGGTGTGAGGTCATCCTCGGACGGGGAGGCCGCCTTGCGCTTCGCGGCGGCGCGTTTGGGTGCCATCGTGGCTAAGAACCTGCAAGGAGAGACTGGGACGAGGCGTTCGTACGGCCTTTGTGGCGTGGAGATGGCAGCGTAGGGTAGCTTGAGGAGAGGTGCCAGCGAACGCGTCGAGACGCGATGGGTGAAAGGCCGCAGCACAGAAGTCAGCGTGCGGGGGAAAGACGCGCTCATAGGGAGAGGCGCTGAAGGTGTCGCGTGTATCTGGCGGAGACGCGATCGAGATCGGTGCCACAGACGCGTCGAGCCTCGACGCGACCCGGGTGGATTTCTGTTTGCGCCGACGGTCAGTCGGACTCGAAAGCCATTTCAGACGACTGTAAATCGGCTACGACTGACGTCTAGTTGGTTGTGAACAGATCCATCCCAATCCTGACTGGCATACAACAAGGCGACTGCACAAGATGGTACAGGAAGTCATATTTATGATACAGCGTGTGTGACCATTGATCCATTCTCTTTCTGACCACCTTCTGCGACCTCCCAGTTCCTTCCGTTCCTATGCAATGCTCACAACATCGAAAGACAGGACGTTTNGTACGTGCATGCCCCAAACCTAGATCAAAGGCCCGGCCCTAATACTCGCCGAACTCGACGTGACCCGTTTCCGAGGCATGCGCGCGGGCTTCTTTCTCGCCCTTAAGGCCCTTTCCACATATCTGGTTATCGACACCAGCCAGCATATAAGCGTCTCGCAGGTTCATGGCACTGACGCAGGATGACAACGCACCTGGCACTTGAGGTCGAACGTCGCCGTGTTCGTGTACGCTCTCTTCGCCCTCAACGCGTCCGCTAGCTTCTTCGCCGCCCGCAGCATCTCATCGTCCTCCTCGTCATCCTTGCCCCGACTCCATATTGTCTGGTGGAACTCGCTAGGCGCGTCAAGCATCGGCGTGACGCTCGTCGCGTCGTAATGAATGCCCGAGTAGATTACGATCGCGCGGTTTCCTGTGTCCTTCTCGGGAGGCGGCGTGAAGCGGTCCACGCGGCCGGTCTCGACGTCGACCGACGCGATTTCGGTACCGTAGTGTTCCGCGAGGATGGAGAGCTCAATGGCGCCGCCCCATGCTTGTGGTTTGAGGATGGTTCGGATGTATTCCTCTCGTGGACGTCTGCAGAGGGGATTGAGGGGAGGTCAGTAGCGTCTAAGGAGTAAAGACACGGGGCACGTACCCTAAGATAGCTTCGTCCCACCTGATGGGATCCTTCCGAATGGCTTCCGCGACGACTGTTTGGGTTCATCATATAGTGAGCAACAAATGTCACAAATGTCGTCTCGACTGCGCACTCACTCTGCCGTATGCTCTGCGCTTTGCTGATGTCCTGCTCGAAAATGAGCGCGACCGACGAGAACAGGCATGAATTGTCGTCTGGGACCACCTGCTCAAGTATGAGTCAATTCTTGCCTACTAACAGCATGCGAGGGCACTGACTCTATGGACGAGGTACCCGCTACTTGTTGGTACATAGTCTGGGCCTGTGCTTTTCGCAGCTGCTGTAGACACGGGCGCAGCGGGCGAGCGCACTTGCGACGCCGTCATTCCCGTCATGGCAGCAGCAGGGCTTGAGGACGCCAACCCTGAAGAGACCGCCGCCGCCGTTGGAGGGAGCCCAGAACCATGGGATATACCGGACGAGCGCTGGGTGACCACGAGCTGCTCGCCCTGCTTGAGGCCAAGGCTATCGATGGGAAGCTCAGGGACCAGGGTAAGCGGGTGCGGTGGGTATCCAGCCTTGACTACACAACATGAGCAAGACGCTCAGAGTAGCATTGAGACGGCGTGGGACGTACGCTCTTGCTGCGAAGGAGGGATCTCGGTGGCTGCAAAGATGGCGTGTTGGAGGTCTTGGACGGTTCCGTTCGTGAGATCGACCTGAAGAGTTGTGACTCCTTTGGGATGGCGCAGGCGTACAGGTGCCATCTTGGATGCCTATTTCAAGGGTTTGTTCTTGTGATCTGAGAGTGTGCGCGGAGTGCTCTCGGGGATATACACAGTAACACAGCAAGAGTACTACGTAGTTGTGGTCGTCGCTGACAGGGAATCTGGACAAGTGCCAGATTCGATCGCGCGATGACGCACACGAGGCCTCGGGCGCTTCTTCATGTTTACGATCACGTGTGTTTACACGCGTCGCGTTCCTTATGTCAGCGACCGCAGACGCGCGCGTCGGTGCTGGCTGTGGCTGATTGTCTCTTTCTCCGCGACCACCTCCTTCCCTCTTCGTCCTTGCCGGCGTTTGCAACCATGCTCAGACGTGCGCCGGTAACACCAGACGGGAAGGTGCTCGACAGGTTCCAGGAGAGTTCTCGCATAAACAAACCGTTCAAGCCTCCCACCCTCGCCGTCAGTCGTGAGCAACCTCAGCGCAAACGGAAACGCGTCTCCTACAAGGACGCCCAAGGCAACTCCGATGAATCTGGTTCAGAAGATGAGAACGGGCCAAAGAAGAAGAAAAAGAAGTCGGGGAAGGATGCAGGATTCGAGCGGCCTCTTGACAACAACATCAAGCACTATCCCGTCTTCAAGCCCAAACCTTTCGATCAAGTCGCCCGTCGATTCTCTATACCCGAGATGCGTAACAAGGATGGAGAGGTGATACCCACTATACAAAGCAACATTGCGCTTGGGATTCGTCCGCTCGCGAACATCATACCACGACCACTGCACGATCCCATGGAGGACCATGCTATCGTCCTATACGACCCCACGATCGACGACAGGGAAACCGACGAGGAACGTAGGGAGCGTGAGAAGGAGGAGGCAAAGGAGCGTGCTATGAAGGAGGCCCAGGAGAAGTGTGCTGGTATGTACAATCCGCACAAGAGTCTGAAGGAGCTCCTTGGTGGGGGGAAAGACAAGAAGAAGAAGGCGCACAAGGTGCCGGTTGTGATCGACCCCAGACTGAGCAAGGTGTTGCGTCCGCATCAAGTTGAGGGCGTCAAGGTACGTGCCAAGGTCATATCAGAAGACATCGAATGTTTACCATTGTTCCAGTTCCTCTACCGATGTACGACGGGTATGGTTGTGGAGAACCAGTACGGTTGTATCATGGCCGACGAGATGGGTCTTGGCAAGACACTGCAGTGTATTGCCCTTTTATGGACCCTCCTCAAGCAGTCTCCACATGCTGGCAGACCTACTATCGAGAAATGCATCATCGCTTGCCCGTCTAGTCTGGTCAAGAATTGGGCCAACGAACTAGGTATGAGTCCTGCAAACTATTCCACATGGCAGGCCTTCACACTATTGCAGTGAAATGGCTGGGGAAGGACGCTATATCTGCACTGGCCATTGACGGCAAAGGTAGCAAAGCCGAAATGCTCGAGAAGGTCGCCCGATGGGTTGCAGCATGTGGGAGAAACGTCTCGCAACCAGGCAAGCTGATCTCCTGCAACCCGAACTTCTTCGTCCGCTGATGCCATAATAGTCATGATTGTATCGTATGAGACGCTCCGTACCCTGACCGTGCATCTGGCCAACTGCTCTATTGGGCTGTTGCTCTGCGATGAGGGACATCGACTCAAGAACTCAGGTGAGATATGCTCAGTCGTAGTCGGTCCATAGATGCTGACGGCTGGTATCAGAATCACTCACATTCCAAGCTCTGAATGGTCTCAATGTGAAGCGGCGAGTCATTCTCTCTGGCACGCCTATCCAGGTTCGTTTGATGCCTGCCAGCTTGACACCGTGTGGCTTACTGGGCGTGCATAGAATGACTTGTCGGAGTACTTCTCTCTACTCAACTTCGCGAACCCCAACTTCCTCGGCTCCAAGAACGACTTCCGCAAGAACTTTGAAAACGCTATCATCCGTGGTCGCGACGCCGACGCCAGCGATGCTGTCAAAGCCGAATGTGAGAAGAAGCTCAAGGAGCTTGGGAACCTGGTCGCGAAGTTCATCATACGGCGCACGAACGACCTTCTCTCCAAATACCGTGCGTCCTCTATCATTCGCTCTATCGGATCCTCATACCTGACTGACTGCTGGATGGCCAAACAGTTCCTGTCAAATACGAGCAAGTCGTATTCTGCAAACTATCCGACTTCCAGCTGGCACTATACCGCCTGTTCATCTCCTCCCCTGAAATCCAGGCCCTGCTGCGTGGTACCGACTCGCAGCCGCTCAAGGCGATCAATATCCTCAAGAAGCTATGCAACCATCCAGAGCTCCTTGATCTGCCTGGCGACCTCCGGGGCTCCGAGAAGCTTCTGCCAGAGGGTTTCAACGGCGCAGGTGCCAGTGCACGCGACCGTGGCCGGAACCAAATGGTCAACTGTGAATGGGGTGGCAAGTTCCTCGTGTTAGAAAGGTGAGCACCAATCTCACGCATCCCTTTGATACATGGCCAACCGGACAACACAAGGTTCCTGCACCGCATACATACGGAGACGAACGACAAGATCGTCCTGATCAGCAACTACACCCAGACTCTCGATCTCTTTGAGAAGATGTTGCGTAGCAAGAAGTGAGCACATGCCTCCTCCGCAATCGCTACCCTAGCTGACCTTGCATCCTGTGATAGGTACGGGTACTTCCGTCTGGACGGCACGATGACTATCAACAAGCGTCAGAAGCTAGTCGACCAATTCAACGACCCGAACGGCAAGGAATTCGTCTTCTTGCTCAGTAGCAAAGCTGGTGGATGCGGTATCAACCTCATCGGCGCGAACCGGCTCATCCTCTTCGATCCTGGTAGGTCCTGCCTCCATCACGAACAAGGCCACGATTAGACTAATAGGCTTGTGCAGATTGGAACCCTGCCGCTGATCAGCAAGCACTTGCTCGTGTCTGGCGTGACGGTCAGAAGAAAGAATGTAAGTGACTCTCGTCTCGTCTTCTTAACTGCAAGCAGATCTTCATGTACCATCGCCAGGTTTTGTCTACCGGTTCATCTCCACCGGTACGATCGAGGAAAAGATCTTTCAGCGGCAGGCAAACAAGCAGGCGCTCTCCTCCGCCGTCGTCGACGAGAAAGAGGACGCCGAGAGGCACTTCTCGCTCGATGCGCTCCGCAAGCTGTTCCTGTTCAACGAGAACACGCTGTGCGAGACGCACGAGACGTTCAAGTGCAAACGGTGCAGGGATGGGAGGCAGTTCATCAAGGCCCCAGCACTCCTGTACGGAGATGCGAGCACGTACGTATCGCTTTTCGGATATTCATCACGGGACAACGGCTGAGTATCGGCGTCCTATGTTAGGTGGAACCACTTCACGAACGGCGAGCTGAAGAACAACCACGACGACCTCCTTCGCGCGGAGGTTGGCTTGCCCGAGGTCTCCTTCGTGTTCCAATACATCAGCCACTAGATCACTGTGCTCGAGACGCCGCTCGTCGGCTCGCGTATGCCTTTTCTTGCCCGTTGTTTTCAGTGTTCTCGATCATTGCTATCGTTGTTGACAGACTACATATATGGACGCTGAAGCGAGGAACGTTGCATGGATTGTACTTGTAGATAGGATAGGGCATCATTGACTCAAGCAATACGCGATAGCACGTCCGACTAGAGATACAAATAATGTTACATGTCGACATCAACTTCTGTGCGTCAGATATCAAGCAAAGGAGAGCCGGCGATGGTGCACGTAAGGTGGGTAGGGGTATATCAGGAACGGCGGCGTACTTTCATGAGTCGGAGACAACCTCGTCCCAGGTACCCCACTCGCCGCCGACCTTGCGCACCTTGACCTTCTCCCCGTTCGTCCCAAAGTACGCGGCGCTGTGCCACGCCCGCATCTCCTCCTCGCTGAACGGCCCAAACACCTGGTTCGGGTCGCCCGCTTCAGGCACGTCCCACTTGAACTCGTACTTGACGTCCGCAGAAGGCGGTACCCAGTCTGCGCCGACTTTGCCGGACGCGCGGACGGAGCGGACGAGCTCCTCGTACGTCTTCGAGTAGATGTCGGTGTCGCCGAGCGACATGAGCGTCGACGCGAGGTGCGTGATGTGGTCGATCTCGGACGGTGCTTTTGGTGCCTTGTCGACGTCCATGGCTCCCGTAGCGGGATCGTTTTTCGCCTTGTTGTTTGGTCTACGGGTGCGACGTCAGGGTACCCCACAGGCCAAAAGCCACCATAGTAACATACCTCTTCTTGACATTGCCGCCACTCTTCTTCGACTTGGCCCCGAGGCGCTGCAACGCCTCAAGCACCGTCTCGCCCTTCTTGAGCATCCCAACCAACTCCTGCTCGATCCTGTCCTTGCCGCCGAGCTGCTGTAGCTCGCGCTCTTCCGCCTCCTGCAGCTCCCTCTGGTGCCGCTCCTGCGCCTTGTGGAGCTTGCGCGCCTTCTTGATCTCCTTCTCGTCCACGCCCTCCATCCAGCGGTCGTGCACCGCGTGCGGGTCGAACGTGCGCACGTACGTTCCGTCCTCGGTGAACTTGCCCTCCTCCATCTCCTCTCGCATGTTAAACGACGACAGCTCGAAGCCCATCCCCGCCTTCTTCCGCCGGATCGCGTCGTCCTCGTCCTCGGGCTCCTCGTCCTCTTCGTCGTCCGACTCGCCCTCCTTGTCTGACCGCTCGCCGAACTCCTGGCCCTCGATGTCGCCGAGCCGCAGGTACTCTTCTTTCTTCTTCTTTCCCCCTCCCTCTTTCTCCTCCTTTTCCTCCTTCTCCCCGATCGCGAACATGTCATCGTCCTCGTCCGCCGCACCGGCCGCCCCCGGCTTGCGGCTGTTCACGACGCCCTCGCCATCGTCGCTCGAGTCGGAGTCGTACCCCTCGGTGTTCACGCGGCCCTTGCGGCGCGCGGACGGGTTCTCGAGCTGCGCGTCGACCTCCTCCGCGAAGTTGACGGGATCCTCGGACGGTTCGACGAAGCGGGTCTTCTTGCGCGAGCCCTCGGCGGGCGGCGTGTCAGACGCACTTGTAGCGGTTCGTTTGGTTGCTGGTCGCGGAGGCATCTGTGGTGATATGATGTGAATGTGGATGGCTAGTGAAGCTGAGCGCTTTGGCCCCTCGAGAGTCAAGGCCACACTAATAGTAGAGGCTGCAGTCAGTGACGCTAACTACCGCAACCACTGTGCCAACTACATATGATACGGGCGCTAGGGCCGCGAGCTTTGACCGGGCCGGGCACCCGTGCATGAGCGCCGCGATATTCATCGACGCCACTTGAGAAAGACCCTTTCACTCTTTCTGGCAGTCGACCGTCGTCTTTCAGTCAGCCACCTCGCCGTGAACACGCAGTGCTAGGTTTTTTNCGTAAGCTTCGTTGCAGTTTTTGGCACTCGGCGTGCTACTCAGGTGATATGTGCAAAACCGCTATACCCATGGGTGCGCCTATCGTAAATGCAAAAGTTACTGACAGCGGATCCCTGTAGGCCATTCATTCGCTTGCAAGTGATGGCGATCAGCGTTGGCCCACCACCAATCCCCCACTCCTCCCATGCCCGTATACCACTATCGACTCTCACTGACAAGTGTCAGCGACGGCGGTAAATGGAACAGCATCTACTCCATTCAAGTTGCGTCTCTGAGACTCAGCTAGAGGGGCGAAGCTGAGCGGACGCCCTCAAGGTCGTGCTTCCCGCTTCTATCGGTGGACCTGACTTGATCGACTTCCCACAGGAGCCCTAACTTCCCACAGAATGTCGCAGATCCCGGCAATGCGTTGACTGTTATAGGGAAGACACGACGGTTGCCTAACGTCGGACTCGCACCTGAGTGTCCTTTTGCATCCTTATCCGACGGTATTGGTACCGTAGGCCGCCGAGGCCTCATTTAAGAACCTTTGCGGACCTGAGGATGATTTTCCTCCACGCAAATCATCCGAGCGTTGAACGATGTCTTCCCCCGCTATACCGCCTGCCGCCCCGGCTCTACTCAAAATTGTGTTGCTTCTAGCCAACGCGACGTGCACCTACTATGGAATGAAACCGCCGACACCCGTCGCACGGCCTGAAGAGCGGGCGAAAGCCAAGTCCGACTCTCTGGGTCGCCTATGGACTCCCAAGGTTATGGTCACCCTTGCATATCCTCTCCGAGTGAGTGCCCCCGCCTCTACACCGAGTCTGAATTCTCATGTAATTGACTCTCGTAGGGCGCCCTGTGTGGCATTGCTGCTATCGAGGCGGCGGCGCTGTTAGTCCAGCAGCTCCCTCCGCCAGTATCAGCCCGTCTTCTCGCCACCCTCCCTGGCCTGACCGTCTCCGGCCTGAGCTTGACACCGCTCTTCCTCGTTGGTTCGGCGATGGCCATCGTCGGTGGGACCATCCGCATGGTCTGCCACCGTGCCCTCGGCCGGTTCTTCACCTGGCAGATGGCGATACAAGAGGGCCACAAACTCATCACGACGGGCCCATACTCTTTCGTCCGCCACCCCAGCTATTCTGGATGGTTGTTGTTGGTGCTCGGAAAGGCGCTCGCGGTACTGGGTCCCGGTTCCTACTACGTCCAAAGCGGGCTGTCGCAGACGCGCATCGGACAGACAGCGGCAGGGGCGGTATTCGGGTACCTCGCGGTGGTGACATACATCCTGTGCCGTCGCATCAACAAGGAGGATAGTGATCTGAGCAAGGAGTTCGGGGAGGAATGGCGGGCTTGGGCCAAGAAGACACCGTACAAGCTGATTCCGTTTGTGTACTAACGATGGTGATGGCATCCACTACGTTTAGAAACATGATTACTCTTTGTGCTGCTCCGGGACATCGTCAGGTACTGATAGACAAGCATCAGTGTCTGACTGCTGTGTCTATGTCATGGGTGGGATGCTCCCCGCGTTGGCAGACTGGCTGCCTGTTACAGCCGAGGGTAGATCTGCCAGGGCGCGCCTGTCAAGAGACGCCTTCCCTGCGTCCTTCTGAATGCATGTCCGGCCCCGCAGTGCGCACGCGGCATATATACCATGTACATGTGCTTCGGTTGAAAGCCCCTCTCAGGTCCCTCTGCCTCCTGACTCGCACACACCATGGCCTTCATCATCACGCCCATCCTCACCACCCCACTACTCAAGGTCCCCATCCTGCTGGGCGTCGCAGCATGTCACCACGCCACATTAAAGCCGCCGCACTCGAGCGAGCCGCTAAAGATGCATAAGGAATTCAGGTTGTCGGACTACCTTACCTCTGGAACAACGTTCCAGCTAGTGGCTGCTATGATCATGCGTGTAAGTAGCCTACTGGCATACATGACTGGAACGCCTCTGCGAAGGGCATGAATACTCACAACCCCTCTTTCCAGGAGACTCTCATAGGATTGTCGGTGACGGAGGCCGCCACCATCCTCGCAAGGGAGTTCTCTCCCGGATATTGCGCCCACCTCGCAGAACAGGCCCGCGCACTTCTCTATCCCAATACCCATTATCCCCTCGACCTCCACGCGACTCCAATGTTCCTCACAGGCACTGCCCTGACGTTTCTCGGGTGCACCTTGCGCTTGTCTTGCTACCGCGCCCTCGGCCGTTTCTTCAAGTGGCAGTCCACCGTGGAAGACGACCACGAGTTGATTACGACCGGGCCATACGCCGTCGTGCGCCACCCGAGCTACACGGCGCTCCTCCTGATCTCAATCGGCGCGCCGCTTGCACTGCTTGGGCCAGGATCGTATGCGCGAGAGACGGGGTTCGTGGATACGCTCTGGGGGAAAGCGGTGCTCACGGCGTTGTTTGGATCGCTGGCGACTGTGACTGGCGCGCTGATCCTCCGTATTGGCGAAGAGGATGAGGAGCTGCAGAAGAAGTTTGGAGGGGAATGGTTGGCCTGGTCGAGCAGGACGCCGTACAAGCTCATTCCCTATGTGTACTGATTCCCGAATGGTCGGATCACTGCAATGTACAATTATACGCAATGGTGCCCCGTGGTGTCCTACGATACTACCAAGTAATGAGCTCTTCAATGCGACTACGTTGCGAAATGACAACGTCAAAACAACGGGTGCAGCACGATGTGCTACCGCTCTTGCTTCACAGACATGCTCGTCAAACCGGTGAATGCCTCTTGCAGATTGGCAGCACTGAGGTGCACCTATACATCGATTCACATGAGTGAGTATACCGACAAAGCACCGTAGAACATACCTCGATGACGCTTGATTCCTGTTCTTCAGTCTTCACAAGATATTCTCCGCGGCCAATGACATCAGGGACCAATGGAGACTCGGTCTCTTCTTCCTTCTTCACTACCTTGGCTGGAACAGGTGCACCAAAGATGACGTGCTGGTTCCTAGAACTGACGTGAATCTATCGCGTCGCACACGCGCAGGAATGTCCATCAGTGAAGAGAACGCCTGAAGCCCTAAACAAAAGAACGCCTACTTCTACGACAGTCTCTTCTGTACCAGGCGGCTCTGCACCGTTTTCGACAGGCATGACGTATGATGAAGGCACCGCGCCGTCAAGATCTGGCTCATGTTTGATATGTAACGCAGGTTCCATGACCTCCGTCTTGACGTTCATCACACGGCCGATATCTATCTCTGGCTGCGAAAGCCCCTTGCATGCAGATAGATGCATCTAAGAGGACGAGGTCGTTCAACTATCAATTCTAACGACGCATACAACGGGGTTCGTACCTCTACCATCCTTTCATCTTCGTCGTCGCTACCGTTCGTATGCTCGCTAGGTTGCACAGCGTTACATGCACTTGAACATGACTCTGTATGCTGTACGAGGTCGCCAACGGCCTCACTCGGTGCTGCCACTGCATCAGGGCTGATATCCGGAGGTTCTCCGAAGTCCTGTGGGGGGCCCAGATACATCTGCAGGACCGGACTAGGTCACGTATGCATCATGCGATATGTGACCGAGGAGCTTACATCGTCGTCCGGGTAGGGTTCGTTGGGTTCATTCGATGTAAATGGCGGATCTTGCTCCTTAGTAGATTTACGTTGACGCTTGGTCGGCGGCTCATCAACAGGCGCGGCACAGGAGGTTTCGCTGGCGCGCTTCTTCTGCCGGCCTTTGGAAGTTGAAGGTGTGGTGTTCAAGTTGGGCGAGGGCCGTGGCCCAGAATCAGCGATTCCATTAGCTTCGAGATAATCTATCCGACCAGAACGTAGCTTCAGCCTACGCTTATGTCACAGAATCGACATCGCCTACCTTGAGTACGGTACATGAAGCGGAAGATAACGTAGGGCTTGTCGTCAATGAGAATTGGCCGTAAAACTGTTACGAGCTTCTGCGGAGTTCCTTGTCTTTTCCCTGCGCTGCTAAGAATCAGTCATCATCCTCACTGAAGTCTAGACTAAGATGCTCGGCACGTACGCAACGCTAGCTGTGGAGTTTTTCGTGCTTCTACGTGCATATGCCGCTTTAGAGGGCACCGGAACGGCAACGAAGTCCCGTACACGCCTGAGCCTAACCTCTAGGGTGCCTACCTCTTCACTGAATGCAGACGGTAGGGCGTCGTGAGGGGCTGCATGGGAGAGGTCATGTGCCTCAAGTGCAACGCGGAGGCCTGAAGATGAAGCCTTCGACGATCCTTTGGTATGGGAAACGACTCCGATCCGCCTGCCGTCCACTCTGACCTCGACGGAGAGATGAGTTGGAGGCTTCGAGTCGACCCAATGCACCCTATAATCCTATTTTCCATTGGCTTGTCCCGTTTGACTCGTAGGTATATGTTCCCTACTCACTCTGCCGGGAGTATTGAGGACGTAACACGATGCGACCTTGTCTTCTACCTTGATTCGATATGATTTGACCTCTTGACCATCGCAGGAGATGTATGCACCATAGCCACGAGCTACCACGGGCATCAAAAGCCACCGAGGGTTAATTTACGGATTAGTGAGACCTAAGGGTACTTTCCAGATCGTGGTGTTTTACGAGGTGGCCAGAGACAGGCCAACGCGACTTCGCCACACGCGTCAATGACGGGCGACGCGTAGCATGTGACCGAGCACGCATCCCGATCAGATCTGTATGTATGCGTTCACACCGCGGGACCCTGGATTCTGCGGCCTGTCTCATACCGTGACTAACGCGAACGTGCAGTTAATCGGCCTGATCTAGCTGCACTTCGGAAAAAATAATCGGCCAGCGATCTCGAGAGCGCAGTTATCATGTCCGGCGATGAACAACTGAAGGCTTTCATAGACAGGCACCGCGAGTTACTCAAGAAGGAGCGGGAGGCGGAGATCGAGCGTACATCCCTCTTGCTCTCGAACTGCCCTCCAAAACTCCTCGAGCAGAAGGGACTTGCTTTGTGCGGCCTCGGGGTTGCATCAGTGGGCATAGGTTTGGGAGGCAAGACGTGTGTACGCTTCCTGGCATTCGTATCCGTTTGACACACTCTGAGCGTGTGCTGTTTAGTCTGATCGAGTTGGAGAGACCGACCGCATACCATACTACTCCAATATTTCCTCCGCATTCGCTCAGGTATGTCGACAGCAAAGTTATATTGTACCTGTAATACTAACGAGCGGTCTGTAGACCAGGTGACCTCGCTCGTATTGAAGAACATACCACCTCTACGACACAAAAGAAATCAGCGAAGCCAAAGAAAACAGTTGCATCCGAGAAAAGCAAGGAAGATGGAGTCGAAGGCGTCGTATACAAAGTGAGTTTACAAGCTGCGACCAGATTCGTCAGTTGACGACGCATCCCTCAGGTCTCGGACACCAAGATTGTCCTAGCTGCTGACCCGCCGGAGACTGGTGGAGAGGATCTTAACCTTCCCGATAGGTGCAGAATTGTGAAGCTTGCCAACAGCGTCACTTATGATAGGTAGATTGAATGACAGTATGGAGAGACGAGGACTTGACTGACATCCACCCTACAGAATGGACAAGGCGCTTGATCAGCTCGAGAAGGTGGTACTGCCCAACTCTGATGCGGTGAGTTCGCAGCAGAAACTTCACCCCCAGGGGAACTGACAAGGTTTACAGAAAGAAGACAAATTCTTGCCTAAGATGACACCACTCATCCGCGTACTGATGGGCATGGCCGCGCCTTCCGAGAAAGTACCCGTGAAGGACCTGAAGTTCTTCGACCCATCTCTTAACTCGAGCCAACAAGAGGCCATCCGGTTCGCTCTTGAGTCTCCCGAGGTCGCTTGCATCCACGGGCCTCCAGGTAACTCGTAGTGCTGTTCTACGGCAGATTGCTATCTAGCTGAGATTCGTCGGTAGGAACTGGCAAAACACATACCCTCATAGAGCTCATCCGCCAATTGACCACCGTGACGCCCTCAAACCCCAAACCGCTCAGACTCCTTGTATGTGGCGCGTCCAATATGTCAGTGGATAACATCCTCGAGAGGCTGCTCGCGCTGCCTGCCCCAGAGAGTGGGGAGAAGCTCAAGGTCACTCGCGTGGGCCATCCAGCTCGGGTGATGGCACAGGAGGATGTTATAGATGCGACTCTCGAAGTCAAGGCCAGCCGCAGTGATCAGGTAGGCTGTCCCGGCGAGACACTCGTTGATGGGTCTGATTGCCTGGGTAGGCTATGCTGGCCAAAGATGTGAAGAACGAACTCGAAGCTGCGCTCGATACCCTTGCAGGTAAGGGTAAAGGAGCGAAAGGGAAGGCTCCACGAGGCCTCGAGCGCAAGAAGATGTGGGAAGAGGTCCGTGCGTTGCGGAAAGAGTAGGACTCTTCATAATTCCATTCGTATAATGGCCTTGACGCATCGTTGCAGGTATCGCCAGAGAGAGGGCGGTGTGGTCGAGAGCGTGTTGAAGGACTCTCAGGTGGTACTCGCTACATGCCATTCGTCTGGCGGCAGACAGTTACGGTCTCAGAACTTTGACGTGGTCATCATCGACGAAGCAACCCAAGCAGTAGAAGCTGTATGTCGTGTTTAGCATTTCCTCCATTCGTA
Organism: Trametes cubensis; assembly: GCA_029747595.1. NCBI lineage: Eukaryota > Fungi > Basidiomycota > Agaricomycetes > Polyporales > Polyporaceae > Trametes > Trametes cubensis. The sequence continues at coordinate 77,297 of JAPEVG010000017.1, forward strand.
TGAGTATCAATGAAACTTCACAGGTCTGTTGGGTGCCTATCTTCAAAGCGCAGAAACTCATCCTTGCGGGCGACCCTATGCAATTGCCCCCAACGATCATCTCCATAGATAAAAGGGATAAGAAGAAAGCGAAAGCGGGTCAATCATCAGAGAAGAAGAAAGCTACCACTCCTGCTGCCACCTCGAAAGCTGCATCGGAGAAGGCGGCTCTCCCACAGGATGATCCCGATGATGAGGATTCATCGGCATCTGATGACGAAGAAGGCGACGTTGAGATCGCCGCAGAGCCCGAAGCACCTGTGAAGGCTGCCCCAAGAGACCCGAGGAAGCCGGGATCAAAAGCTGTACTACGTCCGCCTCGTACCCTCGAGACAACACTGTTCGAACGGCTAGAGAAGATGTACGGCCCAGGCATCAAGCGCATGCTGACGGTACAGTACCGGTACGTCTTCTTCACCACTTCGGCTGAATGGATCGTTGAAGAAAGGAAACAAAAACGCAGGATGCACGCACAGATCGCAGCATTCCCTTCCAAAGTCATGTACCACTCGAAGCTCACGTCGCATCCCTCTGTCGCGTCTCACTTGTTGCGTGACCTACCGAACGCGAAGGCGGAATCCGAAGACGACGAGAAGGAGATCCTGGGCACCCCCGTTGTCTTCTATGATACCGCCGGGTGCGAGTACTTCGAGCGCGTTGAAGGCGACAATGATGAGGGAAGCCGGTGTAATGAGAACGAGGCGTCCGTTGTCAAGATGTGGGTAGATCAGCTGGTAAGTGTTTGTCGCACGCTTCCAGGTTCCCAGACACATCTACTAACATTTTGGATCGTCGACGAAGGCGAGTGCAGGCGTGCTGCCGTCTCAAATAGCAGTGATCGCTCCGTATGTGACTACCTTCTATGACGCTTATGGTTCTCGGTGTTCATATTTTCTTCAGGTACCAAGCGCAAGTAACGCTCCTCGTATCGCTTCTACGCCCCGTATACGGCGCAGAGCTAGAGATTGGGTCCGTCGATGGGATGCAAGGCCGAGAGAAAGAGGCCGTCATAATCAGTCTCGTGCGAAGCAACGACAAGGCATGTGGTCCTCATATTAGCACTCTTACATCGCGTACCGATATGCTAAGCGCATTGCAGCGGGAGGTCGGGTTCCTCAAGGACAAACGAAGACTCAATGGTATGTTGACCCCCTACTTCCAATATTCATCAACGGCTCATCATCAACGGCTCACTCAATTAACCCCTTGGATAGTCGCGATGACTCGCGCTCGCCGGCATCTGGTATGTGCACAATGCTCCGTCCCATGCCCATTCTTGCTCACGTCGCTCTCGTATCTCAGTGCGTGATAGGCGACTCCTCGACCGTCCAGCACGGCAGCCCGTTCTTGAAGAAATGGATGGCTTGGCTCGAAGCGAACGCAGACGTCCGTTACGCCGGCTTGGAGTAGCCCAAACCCCTCCAGGATTCACTATGTCCCAACATCTTGACCATTGGTTCACGTATCTCATGACTCCTCACACGCGCACAGAAACGCCGTCGGGCAAATGTATAACAAACTAGGCCTGTAGCATCTAGCATTCCAAGATTAGACATCTACAGTAAACTCACGCAGACCACGGTATCGATGTACAGCTACTACATACACAGTCCGCCCTGAAAGCCGGAACGATGACCAAGAAAGTTGTCTGACCCTAGACTTGCATTCATCTCATGATCAAAGCTCCCTGCTAATACTGCCGGTGCGGCGGCGGGATGCCACAGGTGACCCTTCTGGACAAGACCTCGCTGCGTCGAGCAAGCCTGCTTCTTCCTCGCTGTACGTTCGAGAGGCTCGTCGTCCTCGGGAGAGCGCCTTGGGCCGGTAGATGAGCGACTGGGCGACGATAGTCACGTCGAACATCAGCGTTCCTCCGCTACCTAGCAGATATCTGCGCATCATGTTGGTAAGTCGCTGAAGCCAGAGATAGTGAGCGGTGCACATACGGGATGCTCTCGCGGATGAATGCGGCGGCTTCCGGCTCGGGGAGTTCGAGGTTGGGAGACGTCAGGATAGACGCGACGTAGAAGAAGTTGCCCAGGAATGCGAAGATGAATAGATAGATGGACAGGCCCTACGTGCGAGTCGACAGTCAGTGCGCGTCTTAGGGCTAGCAGGTGCACGAGGGCCGTTGCCTTACCTCTACAGACTTTCTAACGTACTGTGGGCAGTGTCCTGCGTCAGTGGATTGGAAAGAAGGATGACGCCAGGTACTCACGTTCTTCCAGATCTGCGGTAACCGCGATGTAAGATATAATGTCGTGCAAATCCAGGCCGATATTCTCCCTATAATATGCTCCGTGGTGGGCCCAGGATCGTCGAAGGTAGAATATTCGGTCGTCGATGTCGTAGCAAGGTCGTGATAAACGGATGGGTCTCCCGAAAGTTGTGCAGACAGTACAGGGTCGACGAAGTGCGATCCTGGCGTCGCATGTGGGATGGCAGCTACGGGTACATCCGCCCGGGCGAGCACTTGGCCTGTATGCTCCGCGATGCCTGAGGACGGCGTTTTCCTTCCGCCAGCGAAAGCCCCAACGCCAAACAATGCCCATACGCCCAGGAACACCATAGTCGCGCCTTTCCGACTTGCGCGCGAACTACGCCTGTGCGCATTCGCGCTCAGCCATTCCTCCTCATCTTCGTCGACCAGGTCTGCGGCCCTCACCAAGGGCCTCCCTCGCGCGGCAACCTCCGACACTTCCTCGGTGGTTTGCGATGGCAAAGTCAAATGTAATGAAGAGTGCATCCGGGCTGGCGGAGATGGCAAGGTGGAATGTCGACTTCCGCCCTGGAAGGACTCTTGGCGCCATGCGACGTGCTTCCGTCGACTGGAACGCCCGCCTTCGGAGTGGAAGCTCTCGGCAAGGCGCGCGAGAGCCTCGTCTGACACTTCGTCCTCGTCTTCGTAGGATGTAGGGTGGGGCTCAGATGAGTGTGAACGGCCGTGGTGCCATCGCGCGTGCTCCTCTTGTTGCGCAGCTAGCGCGGCGACTGCTGCGACATTGGCTGCAACGGTGGAGAGCGCGCGATAGTGTGGCGCGCCGGCGCCGCGGTCGAGAGATAGTCGCCGTGTTGCGACAGAGGCGGTACGGTCCCGACTATGGAGGTATGGCGGACGCATGGTCTTCTCTGTTGGCGTTCGATAGTAGAAGTATTGGCTGAGGAGACTGAAGTCGACGAAGACGAAGTAAGTCGCGAGATATGTCTGACACGCGGATGAGTTATGTTTTCGATCGTGTGCCCAGTTCTGACCTACTCACCTGGAACGGCAGCTGGTTTGTCAAGATGCATCCCAGTAGATTGGTAGCGTCTCCTGCAAACGAGGGCATTGGTGGTTATTAAGGCCAATCGCAAAGCAGCACAATACACGCAACATCTTGCGCGATTGCTGTCAAGGATCGCGAGGGCCGGTTCGGACGCTCACCTAGTAGCCAGTTCATTAAGAAGGGCAGGGCGAGGCCCTCGACTGATTGCCTCCGTGCATTCTCGAGTACTTGTCTAAGATGAAGTCCACAGTGAGCAATGCCTCCACCGTGCGGGGAGCAGTTGGCGCAGCCAATGCGGGGAAGGCACCGGACTCACGGGAACTGTGCGCCGAGCCAGCAGGCGATGGAGGTGTACCCGAGGAGATCGCTGAAGGAGGCAGAGAGGACCATGTCGTATGTCGCATGCGACGTTGAGGACGACGTGTAGGACGATGAGGACTCGAGGGAAGGAGAGATAAGGCTGACTCGAGTGGGAGGACTCGGAGGGCTAAATGAGGAGGTGAAGCAGCAGCCAGGACCCCCGAAAATCCGCCCAGATCTTACATGCCAAAATCCCCGAAAACGGGCCCGAAGGGCCCGGAAAGTTATGTGCCATATCCCCGAAAATTGGACTTTTGAGGCCCAAGGTTACATCCCGAAAATGGCCTAGCCAGGCAAAGCTTATGTCTCAGAAACCCCGAATTTGGGCCCCATGGTGGCCTGGTAGGACCTTTACGCGACCACCTACAAAAGTGGCTTGGACAGGATTGTAGTCTATCCGGGTCGCTGATAGCTTTGTATGTGTAGCTTAACAAGGACCACAGAGCTTATTAGTGGAACCTGTTGACTCGGCGGGGGCGCTAGAGGAGCGACAGAAGCGCCTGTGCGCCTTTGGGCGCTTAATTGGAGGTTATATGCTAGAATTCCCCGAATTTGGCCTCAGAGACGGGAGGTTACATCCAAATCCCCGAAAAGTGGCCAAATTGGGACCCCCGAAAATGGGCAATATGGGACCCTTTTGGCACATAAGCTCTGTGGGGATTTTCGGGGGTCCTCAGCAGCCAAGGATAGAGCTTGGCCAATGCCCTGCCCATTCGGGACGGCGCGCTGCACCGGCGGCAACGCTCTCTGCCTCCTGCCCTCGTCCTCCCCTGTTCGTAGCACTCGCCCCAGCCAACTATAGCCTCTTCTCACTTATTCTCTCATTGGCGTGTTGATCTAGGGGATTACAATCTTGCTTCGTTTCTGAGAACGCAGCTCACCCGAGCTCCTGGTGGCGTGAACCAACCGAGTGGCAAAGGAACCCACACCCGCATTCGCGTGTCTGCCTGCCTGAACCCGTTCCTACTCAACACGGCATCTTTTGAGCCCAACACGCGTGAAAGAACCCCGCTGTCTCTGTACCTTGACTACCACCATGGCCCCCAAATCTAGGTCTGCGTCTAGGGCGAAGTTGATGAATCCCTCCTCCCAAGACCTAGTGAGTATTCCATACGATGCACATCGACATGCGGGGAGCTGAGCGCATTTGGTTTGGTTTACAGAGGGACCTCGTTCTTGATTATCTTATGCATAATTGCCATACAAATGCTGCCCGGGCTTTCATGCGTGAATGCGGGGTTAAGCGGGCAGATTCCGACGGAGATGCCTCCATGGCCGCTGTTCCCGAGCGAGTAACCTCTGAGGAGGATCTGCTCGCACTTGAACAGCGAATCGCTATGGGCGAGCTACGAAAAGGTGAGCTACTCACTCCTGATGATGATCAGACGCGCTTAATCCCACTCGCCCTTCTAGAAATACGAGACCACATCCTGACAGGCCGGATCGACGAGGCAACAGAACTTTTGAATAAACACTTCCCGAGCGTCCTCTCCGAACCAATGGATGAGGACGACTCTGAACCCTCTGGTTCGAGGCGGTTCGCATACCTGCCCGCCACTTCCACAGATCCCGTTCATCTCGCACTCAACCTCCGAATCCAAGCCTTTATCGAAGCAGCCCGGACGATACCCTTGCCATATACTCCACCTGGCTCAGACACTCCCCTGCCATGCCCACCCCTGTTACTGGCCTCCGCCGCAAAGGCGCGTGAGGGCAGTGAAGAGGACGATGACGACGACGAAGAGGTCACTGATGATGCCACAGAGCAGGCAAATGCCCAGCTACTGCACCGCGCCCAGAGTCTATACTCGGAAGTCAATGGACTGACACAACCGACGGATCGTGCGATGTACCTCGCCGAACTGGGACAGGTCGGGGGCATCATCGCCTACCCTGTTCCCGAACGCAGCCCACTAGAGAAATACATGGCCCAATCGCGCCGAGAAGCGGTTGCAGCACAAATTGACAGCGCGATATCATGTGGGTTCCGTTCTTGTCGAGTTGACTATCCCGCAGAAGCACTCAGACGACGTAACATGCACAGATCGCGCGAGCAGGCCCACGATCTCTCGCATCGAGCTATACGCGCGGTATACAGGCGCGATTTGGTCCATGCTGCACGACATGAACATCAACGTCCCTCCACGTAATAAATGGCCCGCGAACGTCTCGCTGCCTCCCAGCCGCCCCATCGAGCCGAAGGCGAAGGAGATTAATAGTATAGAAGACGTCATTGCTGCCGCCAAGAAGACCAACGAGAAGGAGGCGGAGGAGGTGAGCATAATGCCCTACAATTTCCGCTGTATAGTAGGAAGCTGACAGTCTCCTAGGTCCTCCCTCGATTTGATCTACATTTGTTCGTGGAGCCCCCGACAGATAGGTAGTGGGTCTACGGCGCTGCCATGACAGTCACCCCCATCTGTTCGTACAGCCATTGTTTTGTTTAGTCTTGTCTTGCATGTGGGACACAGCGGAGGCTATGTATTATATTTGGGTCTCACCATCGTACAGGCTGTACATTGTACAACACCCTCTATCGTATCGTACACTGCGCATTGCATCTAGTCAATCTAACCGTAAGCTCCTCATCATCGCCTCCACGTCGCTCATGCTAGTCCTGAACGCCGGGTGCTCCTCCATGACGACCTCCACTTCTTCCCACCGCCCCATGTTCACCTTCGTCGCGATGTCTGAGGAGATCTCGCAGCCCCGTAGACCCACCACTCTAAGGCGAGCCCACTTCTTCCATTCGATCCTCTGCAGGAAGGTCTCCGAGTTCTCCACGCCAGCCTGTCCGCCCGGGGGCTCGTTCAGCCATGGGTTATAGGACAAGTCCAGCACCTCCAAGAGAGGGCAGATGCGTGGTAGCCGGTGCACGGGGGTGGGGGCTGGCAGCGCAAGGAGGGCGAGTCGCGTCAGGATCAAAGGGAAGACAAAGAGCGTCGTTGCTGGGACTGGCGTGTTGACCACTATGAGCGTGCTCAGAGGTGGGGACGTCTCTTCTGACGATGATTCAGCCTCCCATGATCCCTCGCCCACTTCCGCGACTTCATCGGTATCCTGGACGCTCCCGCTGTTACTAGAGATGCCAGTGGAAGACCCTTCCCCTCGATCGACCGTACCTTCCTCTCCGTTTGCGCGAAGCGAAACTGCGTCCGGGGATAGGCTCAGAAGGCGCTCCCTCTGGAGTGTCGCCTGCGGTCCCACCACGATCAGTTCTCCATCGACGTGCCCTTCCGGCTCGCAAAGCGGATATAGCTTCGCGTTCGGCAGCGGATCGTGCACCGCGCTGTATCGCAAGACGTCGTGCCTGAAGTAATCTGGAAGGACGGGCAGGAGCTCTTCGCTGAAACCAGCAGCGTCCGGGAACTCCGCCAGTATGACCCGTAAGCAAATCTGAGCTAGGGGCGGGACGGGACAATCCGAGGTGTCGTGGTCGGCATACGGGGAGGTCTTGAACAGAGGGACGTCCCTTGAGCCGAAGCTATAAGGCAAGTGCGAGAAAACGAGAGACAGAGCTTTGCGGCGGAACACGGGCGACGTGCGGTCCAACGAGGGATCGTACCCCTCCTGAGATTGTGCAGGATGTCGTCCGAACAACCCACTCCAGCTCTCCGGTGGTGGCGGACCAGGCACAGGCCCGCGAGGATATCCGTGCTCAAGGCGGCCGTCACGAATGACTGGGAGAGGCGGGCGAGGGGCACGACCGCCTTCTTCCTGTTGTGCAGTATCCCTGCGTCGGTGGTGGGTGAACCTGTAGATATCGGAGAAGGGGAGAGAGGGATCGTTGTAGGTGTGAGCCGCCGCCGCCACAAGGTGCGCTTTGGACCGCCGTAAGTTCTGGGCGTGCCTGAAGTGCTCGCCTCTGCGCGACACGTTGAGTAGGCTGTCTCGGAAGCTTGATCGAGAATGTCATACCTGAGCGTGTGGAGGAGCGAGTTCACCTCGCGGGTTCCGCTGGTGCTGGCAACTGTGGTTACTTTCTTCTCAAGATCTCTTGAATTCGGCATGTCAACGGTCGCGCCTTGAAATATCACCTTGTACAGGAGGACGATACAGGGACGTAGGATGCCAATCTCATAATTGAGTCAGACGAGTAGATCAAGCCAGTAGAACACGATGGATGGGAGATGGTATAGTGGAATGCTGTCAATCCTTAGGAGCGCTGATCACGAACTCCCCGCTAACCTCCGCAAACACAGACAGTGAGTATCCTTGGGCTCATTACTCAGGATTCTGATTAGAATTTGTACGGTCGCCACTCATCAGCCGTATCTGAATAAAGCACCCAGGCCAGCTGCGAATAGTGCAAACTACGAAAACGGCAAAAGAGCCAGTCGGACTGGGGCAGACGAGTCTCTGGGATGTCGTTTTGGTTAGGTGAGGTGAACATAATGGCATACAAGATAGAAGGATAGTAGTCGTAATGATACGCATGCCAGTCATACTCCCTCATACACGCAATTCCGCGGCCCTCCGACGCGGAACGCAACTCCCCGAGAAGCACAAGCCACAAGCACCAGCACCACCTCAGTTCATCTGCCTGATGAGCTTGTTGATGTTCGTCTCCCGGTTGCCGAAGTCACCACCCTGGACGAAGTGCTTGAACTTGCGTGTTCTCCAGCCACCAGTGGGGTTGGAGAGCTTGAATGGCCAAAGGAAGTTCGCGGCCTGAAAGTAAAGTTAGCAGTGACTCCGAGCGGTCACCAGTCACAAGATGCTCACCTGCTTGAAGTTGGGGCCGGCAGTGAAGATCTCGTGCACGAGATCCTCAACGGAGAGGATATCGTACTTGCCGAGAGCCTCCTCGATGACGGCGTTGTTGGAGAGGGGGATGCGCTGCTTGTCGACCTTGCCGTAGCCGCGCTTGTAGATCAGCTCACGGACGGACTTCAGGTTAGGCTCGCTATTGGATTCGTCAGTGTGATTCCGCCTAAACGCATATGACACAACTCACCCGTAAGTAACGTAGGGCTCAACGAGACGGAGCATCTGCTGGGTCGCCTTCGTGACCTTCACGAAGACACCGTTGTTGATCTGGAGGAGGCGGAGGAGCTGAAGGATTTTCCGGGGCTTGGGGGCAATGTTGTTGATACTATAGTGACGGTCAAGAAAAGGTTTTGTATGGAAAGAAAATGATCACATACCCCCGAATACGGATGACGAAGTAGACCTTGGGCTCCGCGGGAACATAGAAATCGCCAGATGCGCGAGCCGCCCGCTTCAAGCGGACCTCCTCCTTCTCCTTTGCAAGGTACTCCTTGACATAGGACTCAGCGCGCTTGAAGATGACCTTGCGCTTAGCCTTGGCCGCCTACACTGAATGTCAGCAAGCGGTTCTCCAATGCTCGCAATACAGCAGAAACGAATGAATCAGTCCCGAAAGATGGTATGTTTCCGGCAACACAGTGAAGGGAACCCCACTAGCCAAGAGTATAATGGTATGCATCATGAAGTAGAAAAATTGGTGCAAGCGCAAGAGGTCACGGATACACACCTTGCGAGCAGCAGTAGCGGCAGCCAGTCGCTCCTCACGGGCCTTTTCGTTTTGCTTGCGCTTCTTGAGGAGAGTCTCCGGGACTTCGACGTCCTAAGCCAGTGGAAGATATGTCAGAACCCTTCCAGAGTGACAGAGTCATTCCAGCGATATCAACAGACCTGGACGGTCGGGACGCTACAGTTCCATGAGGTCAGCTCAAAATAGAGCTCCAGAGAGACATAATGCTGTTACGCACGTAGTTGAGGGGGCCATTGGGAGTCTTGAGGAACGACGGGCTTTGGCTCTTGGGCGATACGGAGGCGCGTGCACTGAGCAGCCCGGGTGGCTGAGTTTGACTATGCAGTTCTTTCTCTGCGTTCCCACGCTTTGGGCGCTTGTGCGTTTCGTTGAGCACACCAGCAAGCGCCCATTGACCTCTGCATTTGCTCAAGTCTCACCTTTCGACTCTCAATGTTCTCTTGCTGTCTGTCCCATATCCGACTCACTGCTTGCCGTCGTCTACACTACGTCCCACGGAGAACCGCGTCTCATGGAAGCTACACAGTCACTCCACAACGGGCTTGCTGGTCTTGAGCACGCTGAAGGAAAGAAGACACTTTGCTTGATCCGACACCCAACGCTCCTGGAGAGGCTCGGAGGGGCAGATAGAGAGGAGAGCTGTATTGCATCATCCGCCGTACCGCGTCCTCTGGTCCTTTTTCGGCTTTTGATATATGCTCGCGTCCAAACTCGTAACTCGTAATCGTTGTCGCCGTCAGCCGTCAGTGCATGCATGTGCATCCCAATTCTGCGCCTCGCTGCGAAGGCTTCGGTGCGCTTCCATTGCTGTTCCAGCGCTGGGTTTATTAGTTATATGGCTGATGGTCCTCCAATGTCAATGATCAACCGAATACAATCCCTATTTTTGAGAACCTTTATCCGTCCCCTCTACCTCCACGCTCGAGGCGATTGCTTGCCAATCAATATGCTCGTCCCCTGTGCCCAGCAGTTTCTGTTCGCGTTCCTTTTGCCATTGAGCATACTTCCAACTCAGGAGTGACTTGAGTCTCAGTTCTTCAGGCATGGCCGTCCTTGGATGTGTCTCGTAGAGATAATAAGCCAGTACGCCTGTAAAGACGCCGAGGATTGGGTCCAACGACCTGTTGTAGCCAACGTTTAGTCTCTGCACGGCAGCCGAGATCGTGTTCAGTCTACACTGACCTAGACAGGAGTGGTGGCGGCATTAGAGAAGGTGATTCGTGTTCCGGCGGTTTCACTTGGAATAAGGGCCTGTATCGGTTCTCTTTGTGACAACTCTCTCGTAACACTGGTACACGATGAACGCTGCTAACCTCGCCTATGAGCTGCTTACTCCTCCTCGTTGTGTCCGTCCGATTGCGCTGGAGCAGCGAGGCAGTTCGGAAGAGAAGTGGCCGAAGTATTCGGAATGAGACGGAGAAAGCGGCAAGTACTCGTGACTGCAACGCCTACAGCATGGGCGCCTTTCGACGCGTTGCCCAAATTTTGAAAACGCGTTCGTGTCATTGCACCTCCCTCCCGAATCCCTCCCCCACAACCCCGGACTGCTCTAGACATCTTCTTTGACTGGACAGGTTGCTTGAACTCATGGATCGTCAAATTCGCCCAATCTACGGTTCGCTCTCCCCAGGTCACCTGGACCGATGACGGCATACTCACTTGGAATGTGTCCCGCAATGTGCAGAGGCCTTGGACACCGGTTCCAACAAGTCAGCCATTCTCGCATGCAACAAGGTGCTCAAGAAGCAGCCTAACAACCTGCTGGTCAAGGTGTGTGCTCAGTGCATACTAGGCCTTGTTACATACTGGACTCCGCCATGTCATATGTAGGCTTTGAAGGCGCTCGCACTTGTGCGCTCCCAAAAGGTCGAAGAGGCCCTCATTCTGTGCGATGAAGTCCTCGCCTCGAAACCCGTGGACGATCCCACACTCACCGCCATGATGCATGTCTTACGTGGGCTTGGTCGCCGTGAGTACATACTTGAAGCCGAGCATGGACTGTATACACAAGTCTTTCCCCAGACATGGATATGGTCACCATGTACGAAGATGCGTATAAGCAACAACCTGGGAACGAGGATCTGGGAACCCAGACATTCTTTGCGAACGTCAGGATAGGCAACTGGAAGGCTGCCCAGCAAGTGAGTGACTAGAGCCTCTGCGTTCGCGAATGTGTGTTTGACGTGCTTGTACAGATCGCCACCAAAATGCACAAGCAGTTCCAGGATGATCATTATTTGTACTGGAGCGTCATGAGCGCGGTCCTGCAGGTCAGTGTTGTCAATGTGATGCACGACAATCGAATCTCACAAGTAGCTACAGGCGCATGATCCCACCACCCCCGAAGCGCTGCGGACAGTGCTATTGAAGCTCGCGCATAGATTGGTGTCCTCATCGGCTACTCCGTCCTACTACCACGCGGATCGTTTCCATCTCCACGTGACTGTACTGCGGGAGCTCGGGCTCTACGATGAAGCATATGAGATGGTTGAGAGCGAGACCGGGAAGATTGTTTGCTCCACAAACCTCGCCTGCGATGAGCTCCGGAGGGAAATCTGGAAGCTCAAAGGATTGACCAAGGAGGCGGGAGAGCGGGCCGAGAAGAGGATAGCTGAGGCAAAGTAAGTCAAGTTGAACCTCGCCGAAGACCTTGTCCACTGACATCCGTGATTCTGGTGATGCCTTGAAGAGACCGGAACTGGCTTGAGTTCCTCGCTGTGCTCGACGCGACGTTCGCCGACCTGACAGGCGACGTCGCTGACGCAGACGCCGCGAAGGCCGCTGTCGCTGAGCGTATAGTGAAGGCGCGGGAGTTCTTTGGCAAAGTCGTGGAGGAAGATGGTGTGAAGGATCGGTCGGGACACCTCGCTCTCCTCGAGTTGGAGAAGCGTGCACGGCATCACGGTCTCTCTACCGGTGAGTGTTTCGCAGCTGCTGCCTGCGTTCGCGGCTGAACCCATGGTAAGATACTTCCGCCCTCAACTCGCTTCTCGAGAGCTATTTCCAGTCGTTTGGCGGCAAGGCTTGCTGCTACGAGGACCTAAAGCCTTACGTTGAACTCGAGGGTGAAGAGCTCGCGAGCTGGACAGCTGTACTCGAGAAGCAGACGAGTGCATACGTGAGTGCCATCCTTCCACATAGAGTCGCGGATCCTCAACTCGCGCTTCCAGACCACTGTTCCCGACCTGTGGCACTTCATCAACGCGCAGAAGCTTCTCCGTTACAACCTTCCTGCGTCGGCACTCACACCGGAGGCGGAAGTTCAACGTGCAGTGCGGTATTTGGATGCATATCTAGATGGCCTCAAGCTTGGCAAGGATCTTCCGTCGTATGACCTCCAGCCTGCCGACGACCTTGCTGTCCTCTCTGCCCAGGCGTTTGTCAACGTATGGAAACAGACTGGCGACGAAACTCATCTGTACAATGCGGCTGCGCTGCTAGAATACGCGATTGCTCGGAGCAAGATGTCCTACCAGATTCGTTTGCACCTCGTGCGCATATACAGGCTACTGGGAGCACCCTCTCTGGCGTTGGAGCACTACAGATCTATCAACGTCAAGCAGGTGCAGAACGACACGCTCTCGCATTTCATCCTGTCGCGAGCGTCGACTTTCTCGCTGTCCTCCACTGGCGACCTCACATACACATCAGAATGCTTGGAATCAAGTCGTATCTATTTGTCCAACTCCGAGGAGGTAAAAAGCACCGATACATTCCGGCGGGATTGTGTCTGACCCCTACGCTTAGACTGCAGAATTCATCGTTCGCGCCTTCGGTTCGGAGAAATACTCTCAGGTCAGTTCTCGCTGATTGTTTAGGAAGCGTATATTTCCATCTTACAGTGCGACCGGCGCAGATTCCCGACTTCATTGTCTTCGAGGATCGCCTCGACAACTCCTTGCAGCGCGACCTGGTCAAGATGGAACATGTCCGCATGCGCATCGCCCATGAGCCCATCAACTCGGAGCTTGTTGACATGGAGCTCATCGAGTTGAAGTTCATCTTCGATCGCGGTATGTACGCCAGCTACCACACGCGCGCGGTTCGACTCATACCTCTTCAGTGCACCACGACAACAGGGACTTTGAGATTCTCGCGAACTACCAGCCCCGTGGCGTTACGTCTTTCAACCAGCAGACGCAATTCCTTGAGAAGACGCCCGGTGTAGGTTCCTCGATCATCCATGTCGTCTGCCACTGCTCACTTCCGCGTCCGTAGCTTGGGTGGTTATGGGTATTCCTGAAGATCTACATCAAGGCTTTCCAGCTCGCTAGCGACTTGGACGACACCGTAGAAGACAAACTGCTCATCGGCGACCGACCGAAGCCCAGTTTCGACCCTGAGACAAAAATTCCTCTCTCTGAACGCCTCGCAATGAAGAAGCAAGAAGAGGTCGATGAGGTATATCATGAAGCGCATACAATACAACATCGGCGACTGATCATCATGCATGCCAGCTTACTCCCGACGAGTCGCTCTTCTATGACTACGCTTCCGCATTGTCACAATGGCTCACACCCTACCACGATTACACACGTCCCCCTCCGTCGGCTGTCCTCGCGGAAGCGGCGAAGATCACGGAGCAGAAGACCGGCCATACTCTGAAAGGCCTTGAGCTTCCTCCGGACGCAGCTACGAACGGGCATGTCAAGAAGGATGAGGAACCGCCAGCTGTTGTCACGCCTCCAGCACTCATCAACCAATATTTCGACGGTTTGTTTGTCATGACTATGTGCATTCAAAATCCCGATTCTGATTAATACGGGAACTTAGACATGTTGAAGCGGTTCAAGGAGGCTTTGGAGGGCAAAGCGCTTCCACATGAGCTCCTCCACGTTGTCACTCTCACGCAGGAGGTATGTATCACATTTATAGACGATCTCCTGGTTCTAATTTTATCTAGGCCTTCCTCCTGTTCGTGATCGAGACGACACGCTTCAAGACACCGTCCGTCATCAAGGTCAACAAGCTCGGCGCAGTATGTAGCTAATAGTACAGCTTTGACGCATGCTAACTTGGCCCTAGCTCGCTCAACACATCAAAGAGGTTCGTTCAAAGGCGACATCGGTCCTTTCGGAGATCTCCAGCGCTCTTGTCACCTACGCAGAGCAGGAGGCTACTGCGGAGCGGCGGAAAGAGGTGGTTGATGCCTGCAAACCTATCATCCATGAGTCAGGGGTACGTCCAACCCTCGAGACGTTATGACAGCGCTGCAGCTGATGCAATCTATGTAGCTCGACCACGACTTTGTTCTCAACGTCGCAAAGAAGATAACCGATGCCCGGAAACATATCACCGATGGCATAGGGAAGGGCATGGTTCGGGTGTGCAAGACGCACGCATGAACATATTTGGGATTTGGGAGGATGGACATTGCCTTGTACTAGACATGACACGTCGTTCGCATCACCGCTCAGCACAATACTTCAACGCTATGTAATCGTAGTACACCTAGTCTCTTCGTCGATCGCCCTGACAGGCATCAGGATATAGAGCGAACTTGCAAGAGTTCTAAGTAATCCGCGTGACTGTCGCGTGTTTGACGCGTCTTGTCACACGCTGCAGCTTACATTGCATGGTCACGCGTTCGACGCGTCTCATCCTCATCGTCCACCATCCTCGCGTCCTCTTCGGCGTCGCACATCCATCACCACCTGCATTGAAACCTACTAGCTTGACAGAAGTCACAGAATGAGTGGCTGTGAGTGGCGATAGTTGGGACGAATTGCACCTATACCATGCTGACATTTTGTGAAGTCGGCGATAACCCATTTTACGGAGGTGGCGGTGGCTATCTCTCCCAGAACTCGCCTTTTGGGAGCGGCGGAAGTCCTGGAGGGAGTGCACGCGTATGTCTAACAGTTTGTGATTTGGTACCTACTGACGATGCTTCTGTAGCGATCCACCTCAAATTCTCTGAGACCAGTTACTCTCAGACAGCTTGTAGAAGCCACACAGGCCCATTCGGACGCGGAATGGATGATTGGTGACGTTGAGGTTGGACAGGTCAGTCGACTCTATACTTATTTATATCTGTCCTACTCTCGTCTAACACGCGTAAGATCACTGTGGTCGCCTCAGTGCTGTCCGTACAACCACAGACCACAAATTACATATATTTGCTTAACGATGGCACAGCGACGATGGAGGCTCGGCAATGGGTAGACGCGAACACAGACGAGGAGCATGCATCCAAGGAAGAGATCAAGTACGCGTCCGTGGCAACTACTAGACATACAAGCTGATCGACTCGCTCAGGGAGCAAACCTACGTCCGGGTCTTGGGCTCATTAAAGATGTTCGGAAACAAGAGATATATTACAGCTACGCATATCAAGCCTTACAAGGGCATCGATGAACTGCTCTTCCACTACCTGGAAGTAGCCACATCGTCTCTGATCTTCGAACGTGGGCCGGTACGTCCTCGCCCTTTGTTAACGTGACGAAGGGCTACAAACTCATACAACTTCGTATACGTCTAGCCGCCTCGACCAAGTGAAGGCGGCCATTCCGTGGTGAGCAAAGCAAACGGCAGTGGCGGCACCTCTGCATATACTGCACAAACAACCAATGCTGCCACAACACCAGCCCAATTTGCGCATCTCGCTCCTCTTCAGCGCCAAATCATCAATTTCATCCTGGCACAGCCAAAAAGCGACGAGGGCATCCATGTAGCAGCCATCGCTAGACATATCTCCTCGATTACCCACGGAGACAGCGATGCCAATATGATCAGGTACGTCACCAATCATCGAGTCGTCCAACATGGCCGTAACTTGTTCGCTCCTGCAGCCAAGCTCTGGATGCACTCATGGATCAGGGCCATGTCTATACCACCATGGATGACTCTCACTTCAGTGTATCCTTGTAGTACGCTACTCTACATGTTGTACAGTACGATTGTCGCGCTTTTCATGCTTGTGTGCTAGATGCTTTCGCTGGAAGGTCTTGATCTCTTGAGCGTGTGATATGACACTAGGCTACTCTGCCGGGGTGCCACATCTGGTCCATGCGGGGGCTCCCACGATGTCGCTGCAATCGATGGCGTGATGATGCAGAAAGCAACTTTGGGTGACTTCTAGTTGATTAATGTCGATAGGCTGAGTCTGCGGTAGCACCGCTTAGGTACGTATGGCGGCTGCCGCCGCTGGCTCATTGGAAGTACTAGTACTGTCCGTAGGATACCTTCCTTTAGTCCTCGATCATGGGCGAAGCACCGATTGCGACTCAATCGAATCAGGTGGGACTAGGTCAATTTCATGATAACGGAGTGTTGAGCAAGTATCTATCTATTCCAGGAGCATCGTAGCGCAAGCCTGTTTAATCCTAATGCTATCGGGATCCGCCCAGTAACTGTCCGTCAACTCAGAGAGGCTACGCAAGCGCACTCGGGCGCACCTTTCAAAATCGCAGGTGTGGAAGTCGATTATGTACGTCGTCGTGATAGCCCGGTTCTATTATCTTGCAGTTTCAACGAAAACTCTTGCCTACACAAAGGTCGTGACAGTGGCACATGTGCTACAGATTCGCCACCTTGGGGAAGCTTTCCGCCTTGAAATCGAAGACGGCACCCGGAACGGCACCCTCACAGCACATCGCTGGCTAGATCAACAACCTCGAGTTGATCTTCCGACAGACGACAAGCCTTTCTATGCACGGATCATTGGTAAACTGAAGCCTGGAAGCGACAAACACTACCCGCATGAACTCGAGATCAACCTGTTGAATCTGGTCGACGACCCCCATCTGTTGTTCTTCCACATCCTCGAAGCCGCATTCGTAACTCTATCTATTGAACGTGGCCCTCTGGTGCGCGACATGCACAGTATATATGAGAACCATAGCCTTGGACTAACCCGTGCCCATCGCAGCCTGAACCAGCGCAGCAGAGTGCAGAACCCGATGGCCAAGATGTCGGCGTCCAGGAAGAGATACTACCTGTTGCAAATGCACCAAATACCCCGGCAGCGGTGCCCACACTCGCACGCACCAAGACGCCGGTGAGGCCAGTCACTCCTGTGGTCCCCCCCAGCGTACCGTCGACGCCGTCAAGGTCTACGTCATCCGAGGATCGAGCAACACCTAGTACAGCTCATGCAAGCTCTTCCCGTGCGACGGAGCCTCCAAGGACACCTACCGTTTCACCTCCTACAAGCCCGACACCGACTCGTCAAGTCCCTGCTAGTAGTGCTAGTGGTAAGGATAATGGATCACCGTGACCTTCTCGTAAGTTTAAATCCTACACCCATTACAGGTACACCTGCTAGTGGCCGGGTATTGGGGCTGCGACGCGACCCATATGCCCAGCTGAGCATCCTCGAGCGCGCCATACTGCTGCAGATTCTGAACGCACCTCCTTCCGAGAAGGGCGTGAACGTCAGAACGATCACTAGGGGCATCAGCCACCACAACGCGACACAGGCGAAGATTTCGTGAGTCCTCAGCGCAGCGTTTCCTGGAAGTTGCCAATTTTATGCGTTCTACCGCAGGGACGCTCTCGATGCCTTGACGGATCAGGGGTATATCTCGCAAACCTCGGACGGAGAACATTACACCGTCAGAACAAGGCATTATCCTTCGACTTGATGGGGATACGAAACAACCCTTCCTTCAAAGCCTCGAGCAATCTCTGTAAGCCTTTCAGTAGATCTTCGTTTTGCCTGCGCATGCTAAATCATGAATCCAGTACGACATTCAACTGAGGCCGTGTTACGCAATGCGAGGCGATCGAAAATGAGCACCGCGACTTTCCTAGCACGACAAGCGATTCGAATACGGACCGCGGTGAGATTCAAACTATATTGTCTTCCATGCACATGTACTATATGATTCTAAGAAATACTGGATTTCTTCTCTTACCATCCCCCTATCTGACTGAGCCAGGCGGACCTGAGCAGTATCCGTAGAGAACTCCTAAGAAAGAAGAAACAGGGTTACATAGCCCTCCGTGGTGACTATTCCGACGCCCCACCGGCATAGGGGTGGATGGTGAGACGATGTCCATCTACGGGATTGCCTTTTCAGTCCGTTCTGGAATCGGATCCCACACCCGCCGGGCCATTGTTGCTCATGAGCGGGTTTCCGTCCGGCGACATAAGAGGAAGCCACTGCGCGCACATCTGCCCGCATACCCCGAAACACTCTACACTCCTCCGCATCACATAACTCACGGACGTCCGACATGGTCAACTTTGCTCATGCTATCAGAGTTAGTATCATCGAGCCCAGTTACCCCTCATTTGCCCTTGTTATGTCCAAGATGGAGGGGACCTCTGACTTGGGCGGACAGTGGAGAAATCGAGAGACGGACTCTGCCAGGCCCCCATTGCAGCGTACACACTCATTGCAGGTAAGTTGTTGGTTGTCTCCGTCGCGCAAACTCACTAATGCGATTTGTGATCAGCGTACCTTGACGCGCTTTGACGACCGGTGCACCGCGCGACTCGGATTTGCTGCGAGCCCAACGTACGACGTCAACCAGTCGGTCAGTACATCTCAGCGGGAGTAACGTTATTTCGCGTATTCCTGACAATAGTAAAGCGACGACCCATGCTTCGGAGGAGTATAGGCCGGGACGAACCACCGCTCGAACAATATGATCCTAGCTCCCCCTCATGCCTCAGTGCAAAGCCGTCTTTGACAACGGTGTTCCGTGTTCTGATAGTGGTCAGTCTGCTATGCTTAGCTGGGCTGGCCGAACCTTACTGAACCAGCTTTTAGGATTGGTGCGCGTCTGTGAAGGACAAATGCAAAAGTGTCGTGTGAGGCTTTCTTTCACCCTCTCCGCAACAGTCCTGTATGTTATGCATCATTGAGACGACTCTTCAGTAAGCATAGAGGTGGCATACGCACCCACACTTCCATACCCACGGCTCAAAGTCCCGTTTGTGCTGGAGTGTTACCATAAGCAGGCTGCTCGTGGAGAAGCTTTGAGATATCGTGAGCTATCCAATCGTGCATCTTGGTGGAAGGGTGCAGATTGTCCACCCATATGTCTCCTCCAGATCTCGATACGTGTTCCTGGCTGAAGCCGTGAGACAAGGGGTCGTCCAGGACGCGCGTGAATGTCGACCAAGAGGAGAAGTATAGAGTGGTGATGTCGGAATGCTTATCCGCGAATGCGATGACACGCGATCGTAAACCGCTGTTCCACACCTCATACGGCCGAGAGAAGTCAGGGTTGACACCACTAAAGGCTACTCCTAGGATCATGAAAGGTTCAGTAAATCGAACGATCAGCGTGATCGTCATCACGAACCTACGGGGGAGCGATGGATTGGAGGCACGTCAATGAAGAGGAAATTACGGGCCCCTGCCTGGTATAACAACTCCTGTTCTTCAAAGAGCTCGTCAAGGGTGGACGGGATATCTTCCAACTCCACGCGTCTATCGGGCGTCACTGAGTCATTTCAAGTTCTGATACATGGTCAGGAATATTGCCCACGCGCAATCATTGATACCAATCCACGTTACTTGTAGATGGTGCAAGTAGTAGGCCATCATCAGGTGGTGCCGCTACCCGTACAATGCCCAACAATCACTCACCAAACAAGGAGTCTTCTGCACTCCATGGAGCCCAGTCAGGCTTCTCACCAACGCGAGGCAAGAAATTGACTTGGACCTGCTTACGCACGTCTTGCACGGAGTGGCCGCCGACGGCGTAGTCGTACACGAGCAGCTTTGTATATGGACTATACTCTGTGATCAGATGACCGACCCAGTTCGGCATGGCGGGCTCTGCCCAAGTAACACCAGGGAACTCTATGCCAAGGGGGGCGTCATCGGTAGGATATGTGGTGACTTTGTTGTACGCGTAGCCGACATCCGAGTATGAATCGCCACTACAGTCCCCAGTCATCGGTTGTTGAAGTGGAGTCATAACCTGATTCCGCGAATACATACAATATAATCAAGTAACGTAAGTTTTTGTAGCCACGCCAACTTGAACGAATGGTCGTCGGGTCACGGTCGACGGAATCGGTCATTTGCTGCAGTGAAAGAGAGAGCTCTGCTCAGATATTGCAAGGTCTTGTAGTATGCCTCGGCTCGTGAAAGTGCAGTCGTGTGTACAAGAGGTTTTGTGATGATACGAGTGGTTGATCAGTGGCAGGATGCGCGAATGACTGCCTTCGCGACATGGGAGGCAGTCCCAACATATTGCCGCCACAAGGCGGGCGCCTATTGCTGGTTGCACGGCGCTTGTCGCAGGCGCGTCTCGCGATTTTTTCGCACACCCCGCGCTTTCGACTGGCTCTGGTACCACCTCCACTCAGAACTGCGATAACTCCTCCAAATCGCATCCGTTCTCCTTGATTCTTGCTGTTCTGGCTTCACCCCAACTGCGCGCATGGCACTGTATAGGTTTTGTTGAAATCTGACCGACCTCACGACTTGGCCCCTCTTGATGGCCCAAAACGGCCCTCCACCGCTTCAGAACTGCGATCCCGCCGCTGTATCGCAATGGTACTCGTTCAAATGTGTTTGTATGTGTTCTAGGAGCTTGTGCGGAGGGCATGGTACCGACTTGGTACGTGAATCACGATTTACTCGCTGTCTCGCCACTACCCTCTACACATTGTCTTGCACCCATCCATTTACTCTTTTGTACCCATTATCCTGTACTCTGTGTGTTATCTGTATCGCTTAGTTTTCCATGTCTATCCACTCCTCATGTGTGCCTATGGGTTCTGAAAGAGACATTTTGCCATAAAGCACCCATTGGTGGTCGAGGTAAGGCGTAGGCCTCCGCATGTGGTTACGTCTTCTTCATTCAGGAAGCACCTTCATAAGGTATCGTTCGAGCCTCTAGAAGGGTGTTCGTTGCGTACCAGCATGCAAAACGATGGAAGAAACGAAAATGCAGCGAAAAGACGCGGGATGGAGCACCTTCGAGGGCGACAGTGCGAGTGTGAGATCCTCTAGTCACAAGCACTTGGTGCGCTGCGAGTTCTGAGCAAATTTGAGGGAAGTATATGATTGTTACGTGTATGTAGAAGTGAGAGCACGCAGAATACATGGCACTCAGGAGCTTGCACATACACGCACGAGTATTATGAGTATATGAACGTGCTCGCTACCCCTCGCACCTAGACCTAACTATACGCCCTGCAGAGCGCTTGCACCTTCTGCAATCTCCTCTAGAGCCCTCTGTAAGCTGCATACGCAAGAATAGAAGGGATGGTTGCGGGGGTATTACGATGGGCGGGGTGAACGCGTGACGATGCGTAGGGGACAGTAGCGAGACGACGAAAGAATCATCATTCACGTACCAAATCGGTACCATGCCCTCCACACAAGCTCCTAGAACGCATGGAAACAGATCTTTACTAGAACGATTGCGATACGGCGGCAGGATTACAGTTCTGAAGCGGTGAAGGGCGGTTTGAGGCCAGTTAGAGGGGCCAATTCGTGAAACCGGTCAAATATTCACAAAACCTAGACAGTGCCCTGCGCGCAGTCGAGGTGAAGCCAGAACAGCAAGAATCAAGGAAGACGGATGAGATTTGGAGGAGTTATCGCCGTTCTGCGTGGAGGTAGTCCCAGAGCCAGTCGAAGGCGCGGGGTGTGCGAAAAAATCGCGAGACGCGCCTGCGACAAGCGCCGTGCAACGTTGAACCAGCAGTAATCGGCCCGACTGTATGGGATGCGGCACGTGCAGCGCGGTAAGTAGGTAAGTCGCGCGTACGCCCGACGCAGCTCTCCTTCCTTGTCCCGCTGCGACCTTGTCCTCCACGTCTCCAGCACCGAGCGGCTTCTTGCTCTTCTCATGGAGACTCACTGACGAATATATCCAATCTCTCACCGTTCCATATCAGCTGTAAGACTCACGACTCGCATGACTTTCGCTTGAATTGCTGCATTGTACCATCTCACCCTGCATAACCGTTCACAATGTTTCCTTGGTCATTCTCTTGGTTACCCTCGCTGCCATCCATCGACCTCTCTCTCCCGTCGGGGATACAGAAGCGCTTCATCTCATTTGCTCTTAGACAGTCATTAGGCCACTTCCTGAAACCCGGTCAACTCGATGTGCAACAAGTAGATTCGCAAATCGGGTCTGGATATGTGCAGGTCAGAGATCTGGAGCTGAATGATGAGGTACTTCTTTGCATTCCATTTCCCAAAATACTAAGACTCACAAACTTGCAGGCAATTAACGCACTCATAGCCGGACTACCTATTCGTCTCCGGGACGGATCCGTAGGCAAAGTCACCGCTCGCATCCCATGGCCCAACCCTCTCACATCCTCTGTGGGCCTATCCCTGGAGTCCCTGCACCTGACATTCTACCTCGAACCCTCCATCTCACCGACCATTGAGCGGCATCTCGCGGATAATTTGGCCGAATCCGTCGCGTCCGTGGCAGAGACTTTCATTCATGAAGAGCTCTCGGCACACGAAGAAGCTGCACTTCGCGAGTCCTTCCATCCCGATCTAGGATCGCCAGGGTCACATATGCCAGAAGACAACGTACCGGGTAGCTTAGACCCCTTCATGTCCGAAGAGGAAGTGCACCAACATGACACGGATCCTCCTGGTGTCTCCATTTTCGCAACCCTGATCGAGCGGTTACTGGCTAGGTTCCAGTTCGACGCGACCGATACGAGGATCACCATAGTGAACCCGCAAGAGACCAGCTTCACGCTCATTGTCCCGGAAATACGTTACAGTACGGATTCTCAATCGCAGACCTCAGCATCCCCTGGCGGAGACAGTTCCAATGTAATGGGGGAAGTACGGAAGGTTTTGATCACAGGGGTTACCGTCACAAGTCGTTGTCTGCGCCCCTTGGGTCAACAGTCATTGCCTACACGCAAGACGATGGCCCTTGCGACCTCTCCGCAGGCTCACTCGCCTGAAGCTTCTTCCCCTACAACGCCTGTCTCGGTGAGTCCCGCGGCACCCTGCCTGGCACATGAGCAATTGCAGGTAGAGCCTCCATCCGAGATAGAACCTGGCACGGCCTCTCCGCCGCCCGACGAGCCGTCGTCTCCGCAATCAGACTCTTCCGACATGGACGAGGAGACGCAATTGTTCATGTCGCAGTCTATCGCTGCCCTNCCCCCCGCGCCCGGTTTCTCCTGCGAGCTCGATCGCGAGTAGCATGTACCAGAGTGCGATATCCACGTCTTTCCAGGACAAAGAACTAGACGCTATACCAGAGGAGGCTCCGCGTTCACGCAGCCCGACCCCTTCCCCTCCGTCACCGCCCCTCCAGGTTTCTTCATCTTCACCCATCCCACTGCCACCGTCACCTAGCCCGCCCTCTCCCTCTCGTCAGATGTCACCAACCCAGATCGTTCCTGAACAGGAATTTAGTAGCAGTGACGCGGCGGAGGTTTTGCCGACCGCCGGGTTCGCTCCTCCCCCGGTAACGTCACCTTTCCAGCGTCGTTTCGGCGGCAGTGCGCAAGAAATTGAAGACGACACTATAGTATCCTTGGGAACTGAACCCATAGAAATCCGTTTGACTACACCACCATCGCGGATATCACATTCGCCGGCGAACAAGGAGGGTCATCAGCAAGCAGATTCTGCGAAACGAAGAAAGGATCCTATCAGTCGAGATGCAATACGGATAGACCTGACTTTTGGCGTTCTGGCGTGCGCATTCACTGCGCGACAGATTCGGGGTATCATCGATATTGCCGACGTCTGGCTTTCGCACACTCCTCCACCACCTGCGATGCCTGCGAAATCTCTCGAACAACAAGGGTCCGCCTTCCCTTTGGGTGACTTGGAGAGCTCGCTACGCATCCGGGGGATTGTCATCTTGCTCCTTCCCTCTACACGCACATCAGCATCAAATCCGGATGATGCTCTGACGGAGTACTTCGCTCGGCCTCTAGTTCCACCGCGTCTTACAGCTGGCTACACTCGTATACACATCGACGGTATCTCCGCCTCGCTCTCGATGCGCCGTGAAGATATGTCGAAAGGGAAGCGTGTGGTACAGCGACGGGAACCCTCTTCCGTCTCTGCGTCCCTGGCCATCTCTGATATCTCAATATTCGCGTTTCTCTCGCGTCCAGACAGCGCCGGCGAAATATATGCATATCCTGTCCTAATTACCGACCCCCATCTCTCTGCACAATATCCTCCGGTACACATTCATCCGTCGCTTGATACCGTTCCCGATTCTGCTACGTCGCTCCCTGTGTTCGACATCCTAGACTGGACGGATTCATCGCAGCGAAACACCACTGCAAAGCTGTCACAATGGAGGACGAAACCGCCTGCCTCAGGGCGACCCATGTCACAAGCAGCGCCATCCGAGACCCGTCAAATGCACCCGGTTCCTACTAGCCCCACTAGGTTCGGCTCTGATCTTCCTCGCCCGTCGACTTCCCCTTCAGGGCGCCCTATCTCGGTGGTGCTACCTTCTTCTCCGGGTAGGCTTGGGTTGGCGGGACTATCCCCTACATCATCATCCCCTCAGAAGAACAACCGCCCGCCCGCTAAACCGGCATCACCAGCACTCTCAGTCAAGTTCCGCGGTGCAGCGGTCCCACCAAAGGGCCGACGAGAGGGTTCCGACACGGCGGACGTGCAAGTCAGTCTCGCACCGCTCCATGTCTTCTTGGATGTAGGATCGATCTTGGGGCCGAATCAAGACGGCAAGAGCGGAGCTCTGCGTTTCATAGACGAGCTTACGGAGTCTCGGGGAGGCGGGAAAGCTGACGGAGGCGGAGAGGAGATGGAGGACATCGAATCTGATCAAGATTCGGAAGAAGGGGACTCGCGTCCTGGGACACCTCGAGTTTCTGGTATCCAAGCTCTCCGTGAACTTGAGACTGAGCGGGAGCGGCGACGTCTGGAACAGATGGTGCTGGAAGATCTTGACTTGGGCTACGACTATCGCAGTCCTGAAGCCCTTCACAAGCCTACGAGCAGCCCGACGTCGCGGCGGACCAAGGTGAGCTTTCTACTACTCTCGCGAGCAGCTTGGGTTAAATTCTTGGTGTTCCGCAGAAGCGTGCGTCACAAGCACCCGCCACCAATATTACCATCAGATTACCCGCTGCTCGCGTTGAGGTCCGCGTCCCTCCACCAGCACTCCGTTCGCCCCGATCTGGCGCTGTGATCGTTGATTTGCATGACTTGCTGCTATCGCCTGGAAAAGCGCCCGCGCGAGGAGCCCCTTCAGCGAGGTTTGGCTCTGCGGACGATTTGTACGGTGCCGATTCAGCACGACCGTCGAACCAGGACAGCATCCTTCTTGGTGCAACGTGGAAACGTATCGTCGTCGCACATTCACTGGTCGGCGAAACCAAGGCCCGTGCAATCCTGTCGTTAGGGCCGCTGACTGTTCAAGACGGTAACTCGTTTGGAGCGGGTACTACGCCGACAGACGATCTACCGAGCCAGAGTCTCTCACCACAGTTGATCGTCCGCCGAACGCCGGTCATCCCGGGTCCACATGCTTCTGTGAACACAACGACCGTCTCGCTTGATATTCCTTCGGTCTATGTAGAGCTTCCCAAACCAGTATTGGACGGCCTGCAACTCTGGGCGGATGACCTCACACAATGTATGGAGGCCGCATTGAGCGAACGACCGCCTTCAGACACAGGCACTGAAAGGGCCAGCAGCGCTGAATCAAGCTTGATCGGCAGTCGATACTTCGCAAGGACAAGTACCATGAGCAGCGCTCCCGATAGCGGTGCCACCAGTCTCGCTGCAACGATCAAGCCACGAGAAACGCGTAGTGAAACCGCGGTTAAGGTCACTGTGACCGAAGGTGAGTACAGCGACGATGGCCGGTTTTTTGTTCGTCGCTGATAAGCTGAGCGTAGTGGCCGTGCGGCTCCTGGTACCTCGAAGAGAGGGCGAACACGATGTCGTCCGGCCATTTGACCTGACGGCTTCTGACATCGATGTGCTCCTAGAGCTCAAGCCAGAGGGCAAGGTAGACGCATTCCGGCCTTGTGTTAAATTCAAGGGCTTACCAATAGTCTATAGGATGAGACTGTCATTACAGTTGGTGTCATGGACCTCAGTGTACACGATTCAGCGTCGACGGGCCGAAATTGCTTCCTCTCGCTCACAACGCCTCGCTCCCTGGTAATACAAATTCTCCGATGCTAGAACAAGGCCACTCATACGGTTGTTTCTCTAGACTACCACCGTCAAATCCGCTGTCAAGCTGCGCTTCACTTCATTGGTAGTGCCAGAGACCACGGCTAAAGAGTCGAGAGTTCGATTGACGCTCTGTGGCATCACATATCATTTTTACCCTGATCTGGAGTGGGCAGAAAGTCTCGGCCGCTTCGTCAAAGCACCACCNGGGGGTATGTCTGCTCGTCAGCGTAGGTTGTATGCATGCTCATGACTCTCGCAGGCCTTTGAATCTGTTGTTCCTAGTGAGAGGACTAGGATTAATGTCAAGATCATCGACACCTCGATTCGTCTTTTGGCGCCGTCCCATCCCGGTGCTCTCGTGCCGTACATCGGAGAACTAGACTTCTCGACCGTAATCGAGGGGAATAGTCCTATCTTCTCTATGAATCTCTCTGTTCCAGCTCTAGCTCTTCTATTTGTGGACGATGTGTCGAGCTTCCCGGAGGAGTCTGAAACTGCCTCTCGTACTCAGTCAGCAGCTCATGGTGTTGCCTTCTGGAAGGTAAACGTTTGACTGGCCTTCGTTGTCATTTTGACCACTGATGCATATGGGCACACGTAGTCCGCAGGATATGCGCTGCTTGTAGAGTTGTCGGACCTCATCCTTTCATTCAAGAAGATCGATTCAGTAAGCCCACCCGACAGCCGTGTAAGTTGACTCGTATTCATAGATATAGCAAATGCTCACAGTCCAACGCAGCTACTCATAGAGCAGGGAGACCTCCGTCTGCACATGTGTGCAGATACCATGGGAGCACTAGGGTCATTCATTAGTGACTTCTCCTCTGCGTTCAAATCACCGAGCCCCGAGTAAGTCACACATATAATAGACTTGATTAGTACTTACCCCTGAGATTGTCATACAGAGTACCCCCAGAGGAGAAACGTCGCAACGAGCCAGCTCAGGTCACCGAGCAGAACGTACCGCCACGGAGCCTGCTATGTAAGTCGCCGTAATGACCATGCCCATGACCGCATCTAACCCCTTTGCAGCGTCGTTGGACGATCATGCTTTCCGGCGCTTGCCTGAGGTCGGCGCTGCGCCAGACATGATTGAAGACGACTTGCCGACTAATCCGGACTATCTCGACGAGTCGTTTGGTGCAGCAGCTGGTCTACGCGAGCTCGGTGATGACGAATTTGATGAGGATGACGTCGAAGCTGCTTATAGCCCATCAGGGCTCGAAGACCCAAGAGGCGTTACGTCTGTCTTCGGTGGCGAGACGATCAGGATTCTGCGTCCTGAGGGCATCCACATTGTGGAGAACTACTTCGAAACTCTCCCGCCTGAAAAGGATGAATCTAGGTAAGGACTGATGCGTTGCTCTGCAGAAGCGTGCTGAATTCAAAGTACAGTCTTGGGGACACTACGTTCCGGATGCGCCTCCACGATTTCAACGTCGCTGTCCTCTTGTACGACGGCTATGATTGGGTACGGACGCGGAGAATTATCGAAGAGAAGGCGAAGGAGATGAGGCGCAAGCTCGCCAAGATCCGACAACTGGTTGCAAGTGGGCAGACCCCTGACCCGAGCGTCGAGGAAACAAATGCGCTTCTCTTCAATTCGGTCTACATTGGTCTCGAGCACAATGTGGACGAGCTTGAGCCTGGCGCACTCATAGCTGCCATTGACGACGAACTCAACGATGACTTCGAGACGACCACCCAAAGCTCATGGCAATCACTCC
Organism: Trametes cubensis; assembly: GCA_029747595.1. Lineage (NCBI taxonomy): Eukaryota > Fungi > Basidiomycota > Agaricomycetes > Polyporales > Polyporaceae > Trametes > Trametes cubensis. Next base: position 105,288 of record JAPEVG010000017.1, read on the forward strand.
AGCCTCAACCTCTGTCGTCACCTGGGAGGGGCGGGTCCCACTCATCCAAGGCGCACCGACGACGTCTTCGTCGCGCCAAAGGCCCTAGTATCGAGTTCAGGCTCCTAGGCTTGGATGCAGAGGTAGATCAATATCGCCCCGACGCGTCTCTTGTCTCGCGCATCCTTGCGACAGTCAGAGACGTCGAGATTCTCGACCATATCAAGACATCGACATGGAAGAAGTTCCTGACTAGTCTCCAAACGGATTCCAGAGGCAATGTTCGAGAGAGTGATTCCAATATGGTGCGCGTTGAACTGCGCACACTGCATCCGGTGCCCGGTCATCCCTCCGAAGAAGCCAGGCTTCGAGTGAGTATTCTTTACACTTGTGCTCGTGTTCACAGCATTGATTCCGTTCCCAGGCCAAGATATTACCCCTGAGGCTACATGTGGACCAAGATGCCCTAGACTTCTTGAAGCAGTTCTTCAATTTCAAGGACCCTGACGCAGCACCGCCCGCGCCCTCGGAACCGGGGAACGAGATCTACTTCCGTAAGTCACCAGGCAAAATTCAAGCTCCACCTACTGAGCTTCTCTCGCAGAACAAGCCGAAGTCTTCCCGATTGATATCAAGTTGGACTACAAGCCCCGGCGGGTAGATTACCGGGCTCTGAAGGAGGGCAAGACCATCGAGCTGATGAACTTCTTCCATTTCGACGGGGCCGAGATGACGCTGCGTCATATCACGTTGAATGGGGTGTGTTCGCTAACATTCGAGATGCCTCCCTAGTCACTGACGCATTGTTGGCCAGATCACCGGATGGCCCCGATTCTTTGACCTGCTGAACGACCTCTGGACACCTGACGTCAAGGCGACACAGTTGGTCGACGTCATTTCGGGCGTTGCGCCGATTCGGTCAGTCGTGAACGTCGGGTCCGGTGTGGCCGACCTCGTTCTGCTGCCCATCGCACAGTACAAGAAGGATGGTCGCGTGGTTCGGGGCCTCCAGAAGGGCGCGAACGCCTTTGTCAAATCTACTGCAATGGAAGCCATCAGGCTCGGGGCCCGGTTGGCGACGGGCACCCAAGTGATCCTAGAGCAGGCAGAGACGGTGCTTGGCGGCCAGTTCAAGGAGCAGGTCATGGCGGAAACGATGCAGTTCCCCGCGATGATGGAGGACGACGATGAGGACTATGGTGAAGGGAGCGCAGAGCTCATCAGCAAGTACGCAGACCAGCCGACAAATGTGAAGGAGGGCGTGAAGTCGGCGTACAAGAGTCTCAAACGCAACCTCAACTCTGCAGCGCAGACGATCCTTGCAGTGCCGATGGAGGTTTACGAGCGTTCAGGCAACGAGGTTGGTTATGAAGTTGGTGATGTCATGGATACTCGCTGACATGATACCCAGGGCCCTGTTCGCGCCGTCGTGCGCGCGGTACCAATTGCTGTCTTGAAGCCAATGATCGGCGCAAGTGAAGCTGTCAGTAAGACGCTGCTGGGTCTGCAGAACACCCTCGATCCCAATATACGGCATGAGAACGAAGACAAGTACAAGCGGCGCTGAGCCGCACTGCTATCTCGCTGTCCTCGCTCTGCAACCTAGACGTCTCCACTGTACTTTTATCCGCATTCTGTAATCATACCAGTACACATTACCGGAACCGGAACCATATCTCATACCATAGGTGTACACTACCATAGCAATACATCGAGCTGACTGGCCGCAAAGCATGTCGACATGAAAGGAGAAAAAGCCGAGAGGGGTAGAAGAGAAGTGCAAGAGAAGTTAGAGACGACGAACTCAATCGATCTCCATGCCCATGGACCGACCCTCTCCTGCAACCAAGGCGCTCCGGCTCTTCGCAGCGACCTTGATCTTTTCCTTGATCTTCTCCGACTCGGACGTGATGGGCTGGACAAGCTTGACGGAAGTCTTCTCCAACTTCCGCTTGCGGTGAGCCTTGAGCTTCTCCCTTGCCACGGCCATCCTGTACCAAAGTGTTAGGAAGCACGTAGATCCACAAATTGTGTAGTATGCATACCGGTTCTTCCAGAAGGCATGCTCCCGCTTCTGCTTGATCTCCGCAATCCGCTTCATCGCCTTGACGGTAGTCTGGACGAGCTCGCGGTCGTAGCGGACAGGGACGTTTCTCCTCTTCTCGAAGTCGATCGTCGAGTCCTGAGGGTGCACAGTTGGACCGCGCTCAAGGGTAATGATACATTGGTGACTCACGATGGTCATCTCCTTGCCCGCAGCCTTCCGGAACGCCTTCGTCCAGCGTACCTTCCTCGGGTTACGCTTCATCCTGAGAGGAACATTTAGATTTGGACTCAACCGGGTAAGATAGAGCCGTCATACTTGAAGTTTTTGTGGCATCTAAAAAACAGTATGGTCAGCTCGAGCTCAGGCTCACGAGCACGAAATGTACTCACTTGGAGGTGCAGAACCGGAAGACCTTGGCATCGTTCCGGACGAACGCCGATCCTGCGACGATGATGAGCAATGGGTAGCCACATAGCATAAGACTCAAACTCACCGTGTCCGGGGTAGACACTTTTTGAGCAGAAGTAGCACTTTTCGATACGCATGGCGGCAGCAGGACAAGATGTCTGCTATGGAGGTGCGAAATGGGCGCTTCTCACCGACCCTCACCAAGAATTTCTTAGACGCCGGATCATGGGTCAAACATGGACAAATAAAGGCAGTGTTAGCTGGCGTTGCCGCAGAACGACCGCTCCTCGTCCTGAACGTCGACCTCGACGACGCGCTAAAAAGTATCGGATTCGACCAATAGCTTGTGATCCTCGCTCGTTCCGTCTGCTTCAAAATGTGTCAAGCATTCAAGATGTCCCGCAGAGCTGCAAGATGTCGTGTGAACAATGAACGTTCAATTCCATCGCCGTCACGAAAGCCATCAACCCATTCCTTGAAGACCAACAGCGTGTATACTCAGTATGAAGACGTGTGAGCATGCAGCAAGACCTGTGCAAGCGTGAGCGGAAGACTCGAAATCAATGTGTGCAACCGAAGACTTCGTCCCTGAAAAGCAACTTGCAAGAACAAGCCTGAACAAGCGCTACTACGATCGTCCACAACGCCACCCAAACTCAGTGTGAGCTTTGTGTCGTTCTGTCTTACTAAGCGCGTACCATCCGTAGTGTGAAGGTTCAAAATCCCAGCATTGTGCCTCAAATGGTGATACAAGAACAAGCGATGCAATGCAATTGCGCGGCAAGTAGTACGACGACGACAGCAAAAACGATCAATGTACAGCAACAATCCAAGATAGTCGACAAGTATAGATACAATTATCAATTAACCAATGAAGTAAATGCGTGAAGTTCTGATTATGAGCCGAATGCTAGGGGCGTCTCCGAATGCAAGAAGAGTGCGACGGCAGGACAAGGTACAAGGCAGCGAAGGTAACCGCATCAATCCTTCTTAGCCACGGATGGCGATCCCTTCCCCAGGCGGGAGGTGCGATAGCCATTCCTGATCGCAAGAGCAAGGTCCTGTTGCAACCAAGATGTCAGGTAAAACAACGCACGGAAGACGTATAAGACGAACGACGATGAGCGACGTCAAACTTCGACGCCTCTTCAATCTGACCGACCTCTCTTCGACACCACTGACGACCCGATGCAGAGCGAGTGCTGCTTCGTCGACCACTTCTTGAGGCGTAGGCTGGGCTTGGAGTCAGTATAGAGCTTCGCAGAGACGCGGGTGATGGGGAGCGTACGGTCTGCCGTGCTAGGTTTTGAGACTGAACTGGCGGTATTTCGTGTTCTCCAGCGTTCTGTGGAGGAGGGTGGTCTTGGTGGCGATGATCGACCGTCTGCTTGATTGACGTGTTGGAGGCGCTGACAAGGAACTAGACACCCACAAAACACTTACCATCAAGTCGGTGTCCTGCACCCTCCTCTCCGTGCGAGGGTATGGGTGGTAGCGGATGACGAAGCCCTCGCGGTAGCTAGGAAGGCGTAGATCGCTTCTTTGCGACTGGATCGACATGGTTGCGAAACTTGGGAAAGGAGGGTCGGGGCGACGCATTAATTAGGCTGATTGTAAACGTAGCGTAGAGTTGGCTGGTTGACGAAGGGGGCGAGGCGCGGTGGAGAGAGGAAAGAAGGAAGGAAGGGGGGAAATTTGCGTGGCGTACCGCGGCAAAGTTGCCATTTTATGAGGAACCCGTCGAGAAGTCGGCGTTCTCGTAAAGCAACCCTCGTCGCATCAGCGAGAGCGAGCTTATTGCTCGCTGGTGCCCGACGGCGCCAGGCGCGGCACGTCTGCGCTCGCCGCCTCTTTCCCAAACCAACATCATCTAAGACGCGCCAACCAGAACATTTCGACGCGCACTCACCCCTCAAACATTCGCGAGACCAGCAAACCGATGAAGGCACGACGAGCAGCGCGAGAATATCGCCATGTAACTCGATCAAGAGGTCTCGAGAGGCTGCTGCTGATTGAAGGAGATTAGAAACGGAGGATTGCCCAACCCCAGCTCGGAGCTGTAAGGGCGAGGTGCGTAAGGCCTATTCTTGGTCTCGTCGAACGCTTCAGCGAAACGAATGGGTATCCCAAGGGCCGTGGTTGGAACATCCGAGGCATAGGACGAACAGAACGATCGGGGCTCCAAAGTCTGCCATAGCACGCGGCGTTACTCAACACTCGAGGTCATGGTCAAGGCACTGCGAAAGGTGAGAAGCTCGTCGCAATCCCCTCTTACGCCATCGTCAATGCAAGACTCGCACATGCCCCGGCCCTTCATGCCCCGCATTCCTGCCTAGCAGACCTGGGGACCCACCCCGCATTACCATACGGCAAATCGTCCATCCGGACTTGTGACCCGACGTCACGTGAGTCACATCCCGACACGCCCGACGCAGGCGTCGAGGACCAGGCGAGTGCATTCAGAGGCTCGCTTTGAAACGTATGAATAAATAACATGCAGATGCAGTAGGCAGAGCTCGCGACCAGCACAAAATTTTCGAACGCGATAGCGCGTCCAGTCGCATTGCACGCGTGGTGTAACACAACGGGCGGGTCTGAATCCAGGGCTCAAGTCCTCGACCAGTTTATGTTCGCTACGGGGGCGAACGTCTCGCCAGCATCTCGGACGCGAGAAGAACCAAGGGGACGCATAACTGATGCAATATATCGACGCACCTTATCCTGCGCCTGCGCCCCGCTAAGGGACGGCGGCATACGAAACGCGTAGAAAGCCAGTCGCACGTCCAGCGCGCGGGACAGTGCGAGGTGCCCTTCGAAGTCACCGATAGCGCATGTATCAGGTGGTCGTGCTGGGCACCCGCCGGGCTTGGGAGGGAGCGTATGGAACGGGACGCTACCACCGGAGGCAGAAGCAAAGCAAAGCTTATCGCCATTCTGAGGGTTGCAATGCAAGACGCGAACAAGATACGACCATAGTGCAGGGCGCAACGAGACGCGTGAAGACCCATCATCGGGACAAAGACGTGTCGCTGGTGACTACGAGTAGAACGTCGACCACGACGCACTTGTCAAGAACTTGATGTCGACAGGAGTACGGTACGAAGCCTCTTCAGACAGTCGGTGCATAGCATTGCAATAGAGTTGTGCTCATGACGTCCCAAGACCAGCAACCAGTAGGGCCAGAGGGTGTAGAAGCGAGCCGTAGGCCAGGTCAGAGGAGCGGTCGTCGTCGTCGCGGCCGGCGACCGACACAGTCTGGGCGACATGATCAGCGACAGGCAACGACCGGCGTAGTCGTCGGGCGATCGACGACAAGCGGGCGCGCGGGAGCGCCAACACCTGCGCAATGCAACGCCGCGAGTCTGCCACAACGATCGGCCCGCGGCTACCGTCTCACGCGGAATACATCTGCGACATCACTCTGCCCATTGACTGCATCTCATATTCTCTCGTAACAGACCACTATAGATCGACCTACAAGGTTTTAACCTTACTCTTTCGCAAACAATTACATGACTATACAATCAACAAATCAAGCCTGAGCATTCAATCGTGCCTTCAGAAGTAAGTCGCACTATAGGCTCGAATAACGTAGACTACTTAGTCGAATTTTCTCCTCCAGAGCCCGTCGCGTCACTCCAGGAGTGACGCGGGGCGGCCTGGAGGCATTCAAGGCCACCGCAGGGCGCCAGTCCTCTAAAGTTCAGGCTCCCACGGCCCTTCTCAGCGCAATACTATCGATTCAGAGCACGTCGTGGCCGTCCGTCACTCCAGGAGTGACGCGGGGCGACCTGGGAGCATTCAACATTCAAGGCCAGTACTGCAGGGCGCCAATCCCACAAATGCTCAGGCTCCCACGGACCCTCTCAGTGCAATACTATCAATTCACAGAGCACGTCGCTGTCCGTCACTCCTGGAGTGACGGCGGGTGGTCAGGCCTCATCTGGCCTCTTCCCGCGTCCTCGCAGCGGGCCCGGCATGCGCATGCACTCTCTTCAGTCCATGTTCTCACACAAGCGATGTTCACCCTGGCACAACCTCGGGCCATGCAAACCCGCGATGCTTGCTAGCATTCGTCAGCGTGCGTCGTCATACAGTACAAATTTGCAGCGACAGCCTGAGAGCAGCGCAGTGCATTTCTTGGTAATGAGTCGGAGGCGACGCCTGCTCTAATGGTTGTTCGTTGACACCGCAGCAGTAGATTCTCAAGAGGGATACTTCATGAAATTGATACTATGACGGGCGACGACGTCAGCTGGTGTCCCTCCGTGTCTCTCGCGGATATTTTCGACGAGCTCACATGAAGCTTTATGCTTCGCGATTTGATGCCTCTCTTGCACATTTGCGCAGGCTGTCATCGGTACCATGTAGTACGTACTGGCAATTTGATCGTCCAGTACGCAATGCTCCGCGAGCGTTCACTCCAGTTCGAGTTCAGTTGTACTCTTTCCTACCTCCGCCGGCATCCAGGGACCACTACGGCAGCGGGAGCACTAGCGCGTCAATCCAGATTTGAGCAACGACGCACCAGCGGATCTGAATCTGAAATATCTTATTCCCCGAGCTCGCTTCGTCCGGTAGCAACGTCATATACGGGGTCTGAATGCGAAGTCGCGAACCGCGGCCCACTCTATCCCCGCCAGATCTCAGACTAGCATTGTGTATGCGCGCCTGGGACGACTCCATCGGCGCCAGGGCGTAAGGAATGGGATTCCCAACACGTGTGTAGGTAGCATTAAAAATACACTGTCTCGCTGTTTTGTCATACCACACAGATCGAAAGAAGGGGAATGCATGGGGGCATGTGGGAGAATGGGAGAGAGATGGGGTTCTGTACGGCAGGCCGCAAGAACCCACCCAGCAATGAATCATCTAGTGACAACCGAGAACCGAGCACCCAAGCTCGGACAGATGCAGCGGGGTGCGTCCCCATCTACGCCTCGCACAGCTCGTCGACGACCAAGCCGGCCCGCACGCCGAGGATACTCAGGAGGGACTCGCTCAGGCCGTGCGTCGCCTGCGTGCAGCCCTGGAGGTAGACCCGCGGCTCGCTCGTGGCCTTGCCCGACGCGTCCGCCGCGGCCGTGCGGGGCGAGAGCAGGCGGTACGTGCGCGAGATCTTGACGCGGGAGGCCTGGTTCTCCGCAGCGAGCTTCGAGTGCTGCGACTGCGGCGTCGCAGGCGTCGGCGGGGTCAAGAAGCCCTCCGTTGAGCGGGAGGAGACGGGGGAGAGCGCGCCGGCGTCGTCGCCAACGACATCTGCGAAGAGCTGGTGCGGGGGAAGCGTTGCCCGCTGCTCCACCGTGTGCGTGGGCTCGGGCGTGGGCTCGGTGTCGGGCTCGGTGGCGGGGACGAGTTCGATGGACGACGACTTAATCCCAAACTCGTCAGCGAGGTTCGAGGAGGCGAGGAGGCGCATCCACGCGTCGCGGTCGTAGCCGGTGCCGCAGAAGACGGCGTCGTAGGTCTTCGCGGCGACGGCGCGGGTGTGGATGTTGTGGAGGGTGAGCCGGATGTTCTCAGCGGCGGACTCCTCTGCAGCGGCAGCGGGGACAACCTCGGCGGAGTAAATGGAGGTGTACGGGCTGAGGGTAATGCGGGTGCGGTCGGACTCTTCCTCGCGGCCTGTGCGAGCCTTGATGCTGTCTAGCAATTTTTGGTGGTACATGACCTCGTAGAGCTATGTTGCGATGAGCACGGAGTCAGCGGTATATCGAAAGGGATGACTAACTGAGTCGATGGTCCTCATGTTCACGACACTGTAGTTGGTGGGGTTGTACTCGCGGAGCACGGCCTGTCGCTCGCGCTTGGATGGCAGATTGAACCACATATCGGTAGCTGTCAAGCAGACGGCGTGAGAATCATGCTCAAAGCTCCAGATTGATCCGGTGGGGCAACTCACTGGCAGGGTCGAAGATCTCGTTCGAGAACGGGGTGTCGTCGCTCGGCTTGAGCGAGCCCCTGCGGAATATCATATCGAGTTGGTGCTTCCTCCCGCCTGTCACGGACATGGAATTGAGGCGGCTGTGCAGGTCCAGGAGGACCTCGGTGGACGACTGCCCAGCTCCGATGACCGCAATGCGCAGCGGCTCGCCATTCTGCGGGATCGAGGCAAAGAATTTGTCGACGGCAGAGAGGTAGTACGCGCTGTGGATAACGCGCGGGTGGGGCGCGACAGCCGCGAGCGCGGGCGGGAGCTTGGGCGTGCCGCCGGGCGAGATAATGATATTCCCTAATAGCAAGACACGGACAAAAGCGGTCAGCGATCGTCGATCGATCGAGCACAATGAAGTAACCTACTCGATCGCCTGGAGAACTCCTCGCCAGTCTCGAGGTTGCGGCTACGGACCTCAACCGTGCCGTCGTCGCAGCGGTTGAGACCAATGACCTCCTCGCCGAAGCGAACCTGGATGCCGCGCTCCTGGACGGCAGCGGCGGCCCACGCAAGATAGTCCGAGTATTCCTTCCGCGTGGGCGTAAAGCTGCCGCGGTTGATAAAGTTGAGGAGCCGGTCCTGGGAGTGCAGGTACGAGAGGAACGTGAACGGCGATTGGGGCGACCGGAGGGTAGCCAAGTCCTTCAGGAAGCTACGGGGATCATACACGGTAAGTCGAATGCTGAAGGCGGAGTTGGCGGGTGTGATAGCGCGCACCTGATCTGCATCCTGGAATTGGGCAAGAGCATGCCGGGGTGCCATCGGAACTCTGGCTGCTTCTCGATGAAGAGCACTTGTTGGAGGGGCGCATGGCTCTGGTCACAAGAACGACCGAAAGGACGGCGAGCGGAGGCATTTCTGTGAGCACGAGATAGGAAGATACAGCGAGGGATCGCGTACCGAAGGAGTGGCTTGTGAGCCGGCCCACTTTTCGACGATGGCGCCGGCAATGGCGACATTGGCAGGGCCGAAGCCGAGGCCAATAACGTCGTAGAGCGGGGTGGAATGAGCGGGAGCGGACATGGCTGCTAGTGGTGGTACGGTGGAGGAGTGGCGAGCGAGAGTAGTAGAACGACGAAGAGTGCCAAAAGGGATAGAGGCGATGGTGGCTGAGGGAAGTGGGCAAGGCCGTTGGACGGGATCGTCGGCCCCATGGTGGCCAAACTTTATACGGTTGTGGGGAGAGGGAAAGTGACAGGGAGGGATGTGTCATTTCCACGGTAAAAAATGATCGTTTTGGCGTGGCTGTTTCCGGATTGTGGCCATGACAGTTGCTCGAGCTTGGGAGGAGAGCCCTGGGCTGGAGGGAGGAGTCGCGACTGGTCGGCAAGAGAGGTAGGCGGAGGGAATTCAAAAGCTAGCCGGAAGGAAGGAGTCGGGCGGAGAAACCGAAATACGAAGGACGCCCAGCCCCGAAACGAGCACGCGGACGCGAGAAGAATATTCCTGCGCGTTAGAGAGCGATCTGGGGAGGAAGAGAGGGTCGGGAGAGAGGCAGGCCGTGGCGAGGACAGGCGAGGAGGACAGTGTATCAGAATCCGTCGTCACGTCCAATCTGATAAGATCACCAGCCAAGGCTTAATCTAATCACCGCCCGCACCAGCACGTCATTCATCTGATAAGATAAGATCAGTCCCTTCCCTCCCGCCCCCAGCCAAGCCCTCCTCTCGCCATCCTCCTCGTCCTCCTCCTCACCACCCGCCTCGGAATCCGCATGGACCACCCAGTTCCTGGACCTCTCTGGAGCATCATCGACCCATGCCGCCCTTATTTTTCTCTTCTCTCGCCCCAGCCTTGGCGCGTCCTCTCCGTCGGCTCCGACAGGACAGCGCAGTTCTGTGACACAAGTCTCCGACCCCAGCCCTCTCGAACCGGCACCTCCACATAATCACAAGTGTTCCGTTCCTGGCCTCTCCTACTTCTCTTTCGCCGCCCTGTCCACCTGAATACCTCGCCTTGTGGTCGCACAGACCGTCGCAGAACGCGGAGGAAACCCATCCCGCGCTCAGTGCAAAGTTAGCCTACCTTTCCTATAATCTCTCACGTACAGGCGGTCCGAGTGCTCATCCGTCCCGTCTCTCCCCCAGCGCCCTCCTCAATGTCCACTGCGCCCCCTCCCGCGGTGGGCTCTGCTCCCACCGACGTCGTTCCCCCCCGACTTTGCCGGCTACGAGCACATCCTCGCAGGCTATAGACATCAAGATTTCCCAGATCTCTCCTCCCGGCGTTTCGCGCCCGATGCACTCCAAACCGCCTCGCATGCTTTGTCCCTGGACGCCAGCATCAACTCAAGCCAAGCTCTCGCAACAGTTGCCGTCGCCCTGGGTCGCGTTCTCGGAGCGTATTGCGGCTGTGCTGACGTCCTGCTTGCCATAGCGGATGATCAGGAAGGGAAGCTGCTTCCCGTGCGGGTCGCCTGGGGCGATGGTCAGACATGGTCGGATGTGGTAGGCGGAGTAGCTCAAGCTCTCGCAGATCCCTCCTGGCCTCGCGTCACCTCCGATACCCTTCGAAGCGCTTTGGATATCACGCCAAAGCAATCGCCATGTTTGGCTTTACTCAGCGCGCATCCCCTGCAATCCTCTGGACTCGGAGGTGGTATTCCCCTGGTATTGGCGATCGACCGTGACAATGCGGTACTCTCCGCTACCGCATCTGAGCGGTTGTGTCATCCTTCACAATCACAGCTCCTCCTTTCCCAAGTAGCAGCCCTAGTCGCGCATGCTCATGCGGCAGGCCAAACGCCCGTGGCTTCTTTACCCCAATTGTCCTCTGATCTCTTGTCTTCGTATGACAAGCACTCGTTTGAGGAGTGCTGCGGGATCTATGGACGTGTGCCGCCGGTCAAACTCGCGACCGATCACCTTACCTTGCAAGCTGCGCAACAACCTAACAATATCGCTGTGCGGTGGTATGCGGACTTATCCACAGACTTGCCGGGGGACGCATACACTCCGGACACCATCAGCTATTTCGAGCTCAACCGGAAGGCCAACCAGCTCGCGCGTTGGCTGCGCCAGGCCGGCGTGGAGAACGGCAACTCGATTGCCGTCTGCATGAAGCGTGACGTCTGGTTCCATATTTGCTTCATTGGCATCCTTAGATCTGGCGCGTGCTATGTTCCGGTATGTTGTTATGTCGTACTGGAGTCCATGTGGGTATGAAATGACGAGTCATGCCTGCAGATTGACGCGGAGCTCCCTCTGGAACGGCAACAATTCATCGCGAAGGACTCCAACGCCCGATACATTCTATCCACATCAGATCTAGCCTGTTTTGAGTCTCTTGGGAGTATCGCCATAGACGTGCGGGACGCGTCAGTACGTGCCGCCATAGAGCAGCAGAGCGCCGACGAAGTGGCGTTCGCGAGGCCCGAGGATACTTCGTACATCCTATACACCTCTGGTAGGTCGCAGTTGACGTCGAGATTTGCTGGGCGCTGCTCACGATCTTCCAGGAACCACAGGCACGCCGAAGGGATGCATTCTAACACAGCGCGGTCTCAGCGAGGCCATCTGGGCCATTAGCGCTATTGCTGCATCTATCGTAGAGCTTGAGGACCCGAGTGAGGGAAATTACCTCTCTATTGCTTGTAAATACCTACTCCTTTCTCGTCACCGTACGCGTTTACTGAGACGTCTTTCAGCGGTCGCATTCGACGTCCACCTTGCAGAGATTCTGGTGCCTCTGGCATTGGGTATTCCCATCCTCGCCGCCCCGCGTTCCTTGCTTCTCGAAGATCTGCCGTACTACATTAAGAACTTGCGTGTGTCGCACGTCGGGATCGTGCCGAGCCTCATAGAGGCCACCATGGGGGCTGTGCAGGAAGACGAAGAATCTGGCCATGCTACGACGCTGCGCTACATTGCGAGCGGTGGCGAGAAGATGAGCGACGCTGTATGTACTACGTTTCCCCTGTACTGTAGCTGGGAGCTCACGAGCATGCTTGTGTAGATTCTCGACAAGTGGGCGTCGCACCCCAAGGTCCGACTAGCCAATTTCTATGGGTAGGTAATATGACGTTTGTGCTCGATTTATTTGCTCATTGATGAACGCTGGTAGACCAAGTGAAGTAACGATCGGCTGTGCGGCGCGGCCCATGGACAAGGACACGCCTCGGGCGAACATCGGCCGTACATTTGCGAACGTTGGCGCGTACGTCGTCGACGAAAATATGAACATCGTTCTCCGTGGAGGCACCGGCGAGCTGGTCGTCGAGGGCCCGCTGGTCGGGCGCGGCTACGTCGGTCGGCCCGACCTCACGCAGAAGGTCTTCCTCCCCTTCCCCCGTGGTGACGACAACAGCAGCGGGGCCCCGCAACGTTGGGCGTACCGCACGGGCGACCTCGTGCGCATGATGCCGGACGCGACGCTCGAGATCATCGGCCGGATCGACACGCAGATCAAGCTGCGCGGCGTGCGCATCGAGTCTGAAGGCATTTCCTCCATCCTGCGCGGTGCGGCTGCGCCGGAGCACACGCTGGACGCCATGACGATCCTTGCGAAGCACCCCTCTATTGGGATCGACCAGCTTGTCTCGTTCGTCGCGTGGGATTCGTCGGTGCCCGTCGCCGTGCGCAAGGGCGGCACGCCGAGCTTGGCGCCGCCCCCTGAGGGACTTTTGCAGCGGCTGAGGAGTGCGTGTGACCGCGAACTTGCGAGCTACATGCGCCCGAGCCATATAGTCCCCCTCAGCTTCATCCCCCTGAGCTCGAACGGGAAGGCGGACGCGAAGGTCCTTGCTGCGTTCTTCTTGGGGCTTGAGCTGGAGACGCTCACGCGACTTATGGCGGACGGACGAGCGGGGCGCTCAGCCGGCCCGAAGGCGCATAGAGAGCCAACCGAGACGGAGACAAAGGTGCTTGATGCTATGAAGCCGTATGTGAAGATGTCGGCGGACTATCTTGGTCCGCATACGAACGTCTTCGAGAGTGGGATGGACTCGTTGGCTATCGCGCGCTTCGCGGCGGACCTCAGGAGGACGTTTGGCGGGCAAGTCGCCCCCGCACAGATCATGCAGGGTCCCACCGTCAGCGAGATCGCGCAGCTCCTCGAGCGCACGCCGGCTGGGTACGCGGCGCTCCAGGGCTCGCTGATGCTGGACGCATTTGCATCCAGCGTGAGAGAGGAAGTGCAGGCGGCGTATCCTGTGGACTCGATCGAGGCGCTGCTACCGCCGTTCCCCGTGCAGGAAGGTGTGCTGTATCGCTCGGCGAACGCGCCGTCGATGTATGTGCAGCATGTGTTGCTGCGCCTTGCTCCCGAAACTTCTGTAGAGCGCTTGCGGGACGCGTGGAAGGAGCTTGTCGCCCACCATGAGATGCTACGGTAAGCGAACAAAAAAGCAATACGAGACAAAACGCTGATTTCGCGCCGGATGCAATGTAGAACGGTCTTCCACTTTGGCAACAACCTGGTGCAGGTCGTCTTGCGCCCGGACGCCGCTCCGTCGCAGTTCGAGCAGCATGAACACAACGTCGATGACGACACTGCGTTCCAATGCTACTTCAATTACGAGATGGCGCAGCCCATCGCGCGCGAGCTGAACATGGCTATTTCGAAGGACCCTCCAGTGCGTCTTACTGTATGCACGAACCCCGCTTCGCGCGGGGATTACCTGATCCTGTCTGTCCATCACGCACTTTACGACGGCATCTCTCTTCCAGTTTTGCTCCGCGACTTCGAACGAGTCTATACTAGGCAGCAGGAACTACCGCACGCGCCACTTCGCGCCATCCTTGAACACATCGTCACCATAGACCACACAGCCGCGCGCACGTTCTGGCGAGAACACTTGCGAGGCTACCCCTGGCAGCGCTTGTTGAACAAGACGGCTTCCTCGTCCCACGCTGACATCGCGTCGCTGGCGTTCGGGCGGACCCTGACTGAGCTGCAGGCGAAGGCGGCCTCGCAACAAGTCACTCTGCAGGCTCTCCTGATGGCCGCGTACGGGCGCCTGCTAGGGGAACGTGTATATGGCGGTGACGACGATGTCGTGTTCGGGGTAGGTGGATCCACTTGGATAGATCGACGCTGTCACGTAACTGAACGTAACTGATCCGACACAGGTCATTCGCGCCGGACGCTCGCTGCCCGTAAGCGACATCGACACGACAATTTGCCCAATGATCGCGGTCGTGCCTGCGCGAGTCACATATGACGCCGGCTCTCAGGGCGTCCTTCAGACCATTCAACGCGACATCGCACGTGCGAGCGAGCACGAGCACATTCCGCTCAGCCGCATCCAGAAATGGATTCCAGAGAGCAAGGGCGCCCTCTTTGACACGCTCTTTTCCGTATCATTCAAGGAGCGTGATGCGAGTGGTCTTTGGACCGTGGTAGAGAGCCAGAACCCAGAACCTGATGTAAGTGATTCTATTGTCGGTTGCGCGCGGAACATGTGCTCAATACGCAATATGCAATGCAGTATATTCTTGCTGTTGAGGTCGTGCTCGATCCTGCGCAGGATCGGGCCGTGGTCAATGCTGCGTACACTTCTACAGATATCTCGTCTGAAGTGGTCAATGGCATTCTCCGGGATCTCGAGGATACGGCTATGCGGTTGGCTGAAGGCAAATCCGGAGGCACTGTGGCCAATGGCGCGAGAATGTCGTATGTCGCGTCTCAAGAGACAGCTAGTACGTCTGAGAGGCTCCACGACCATGATGTCGGGTTGCCAGAGAACGCCGATGTGGACGAGAAGATTGTTTCCGCGATCATCCACATAGCGTCGAAGTTCCTTCGTGTGGACGCTGGCCTCATCACCAGCGGCACGTCTCTTTTGTCACTCGGCCTGGACTCGATCAAGTCTGTTGGGCTGAGTCGAAAACTGTCGGCAGAGGGACTCCGCCTGTCGTCGGCGGATATCATGGGTTTGTCAACCCCTCGTAGGCTCGCGGCACGTGTCCAGAAGACTAGGGAGCCGCAGAAACAGGGTGACAATTACGCTTTGGCGGCGTTCAAGGCAGAGCGCGAGCAGCTCGCCGCAGCCGTCGATCTCGGGGCGCTCAAGCTGTCGGCTGACGATGTGGTCCAAGTGTTCCCGACTACGACACTTCAGGCTGGTATGCTCTCGCAGGTACGTGTGTAATCCGTGCGTCGGGCAATAACAAATTCTCATGGAGTGGTTTAGACGGTGAGCTCCGACGGCCGCCTGTACGTGCATCTATTCCCGCTGCGGCTCGACAAGAGCGTCGACATCGATCGCTTGCGCGGAGCGTGGCAACAAGCAATAGAGCTGTTCGACATACTCCGCACGTCGTTCCATTTCCTCTCCGGTCGGGGCGTCTGGATTCAGGCCGTACATTCGACTGCTGTCCTGCATTGGACAGAGGCGTCGTATGATGCCGACGTGAACTTGGTAGAAGCTCTCAACCCGTATCTCCAGGTGACAGACGAGCGCGAAATCTTCCGCGAGCCACCGGTCTTCCTCAATTTGCTCAGAGGCCAGACGCCTGAAGTTCCCGATCGTCTCGTTGTCGTCTTGCACCACGCGCTCTACGACGGGCTCTCGATCGCAACCCTGCTTCATACCATTCAACAGCTATACGATGGTGTGAAGATGCCGGCTCCTCACAGGTACCATGACCTTCTACCCCATTTGTTCTGGCAAGAGAAGAACGGCACCGAGTACTGGGTGAACCGTTTACGCAATCTCCGCAACGCGCCCATGCCTAAAAACTCCGCCACCTCTGCTTCTACGACCGTCTACCACGTCTCTAGGCCTGTCGAACTGCCTGAGGAAGTGGTTCGCAGGGCGTGTCGCGAAGCCGAGGTGACCGCGCAGTGCCTTGGGCAGACAGCATTTGCAAAGCTACTCGCTGTTGTAACCCGGTCTTCCGATGTTGTGTTCGGTCGCGTGGTCTCTGGCCGTGATATTCCTGGCGCAGAAGACGTGATTGGGCCTATGCTTGTGAGTCTATGAGACTATGCGTTGACAGCGGATCACTGAGATGCGTGCAGAACACTGTACCATGTCGGGTTATGTTCACAGGAGAGACGACGAACAAGGAGCTGCTCAAGCACGTTCACCAAGCCAATGTCGACAGTATGGCGTGGCAGCACGCGTCGCTCAGGTCGATTCAACGGCAACTGGGCGTCAGCAGCCTATGGGACAGCATCTTTGTGTTCCAACCCAGGCAGGAGTCCCTCGAGGCCGAGACGAACAGTCTGTGGACTTTTGACGTCGAAGATGTGGAGCAGATCAGCGTTCAGGTATGACAAATTCCGTGAGTATCTGGGACTGACCGCTAATTTTGGCTGCAGTATCCCCTCAACGTCGAACTCCATGAAGAGAGTAACGGATTCGTCATCAAAGCTGCATGCACATCCGACGTCGCCAATGCTGAAGAGCTATCGGAGTGGGTCGACCGCTACGCACGCATCCTCTCACAGATCGCACGCCATATGGATGAGCCATGGCGCTATGACATTCCTGAGGTGCCAGCGCTACAGCTGAACGGAGACCGAATAGAGAAGAAGGCTGTCAAGGAAGAAAGCGCCATAGAATGGGACCCTCGCTTTGTCGCTTTCCGGGAAGTGGTAGCTACCGTGGCAAACGTCTCCATATCCATGGTTCAGCCAGAGACTCCCCTCGCCGCGCTCGGCGTGGACTCTATCACCGCCGTTCAATTGGTCGCGAAGGCGAGGCGCGTCGGTCTTCGCCTCACATCGTCGGATGTTGTGCAGAGTCGGACGATAGGCGCCCTCCTACGCAAGCTGAAGGAGAACAAATCCTCCGTGGTGAACGGTAACCTCAATGGCAATCCGGGTCTAATTTCCGTCGACATACCGCGGGAACGGTGGTCAGCACTGCTAGGCGCCGACAGTGCCATCGACGTCAGTCTGGTCGAGAGAATCACTCGTGCGCCTCCGGGGATGGAGTGGATGATCGGCATGTGGCAACGTAGTGGAGGGTCTAGGTTCCAGCACGTCTTCGGATACCGCCTCCCCGGTAACGTCGACGCCGCGAAGCTGCAGAGTGCGTGGTCGGAGCTTACGAAGAGGCATGCCGTGTTACGTTCCACGTTCGTCTACGATCACGAAGTTGCCGCGCCGCGTCTCGTCGTTTTCAAGCCCGACGCCCTCGAACAATGCTGGTCTCAGGAATTTTTGGACGTCCCAGCGGCGCATTCACAGGGCGCTGTCATCGAACGCATGAAAGCCTTGGTCTCGCACCCTCCTCCCATCTCACGCCCTTTCACCCGTGCGGTCCTTTTGCAGTCTCCTGACTCGTCCTGTCTGCTCGTCCATCTCCATCACTTCCAGTATGACGCATGGAGCCTTCATCTCCTCGCTGACGACCTCACTCGACTCTACCTGGGCCAAGAGCCGAAGAGCTCGAATGATCTCGACGGTTTCCTCCGCTCTATCTCCTTCGATCATGCAACTGAGACTCAGCAGGAGAAGTACTGGCGAGAAACGTTCAGTGTGGAGCAAGGGGCTACACTGTTNCCCCCCATTGTCTGAGGCCCCCGACGGCCTACAACGTGGGGTCTACACCGATCATTCGGCCATTTCAGGCGCTGCGGAGATAGAGAAACGTGCGCGCGAGCTCTCAGTGTCTTTGCAAAGTGTCTTCCTCGCGTGCTGGGCGCAGGTGCAGAGCAAATATACCCGCTCCGGCGATGCGACGTTCTCTCTCTGGCATTCCGGAAGGACCGGTGAGGTTCAAGATGCCGAACGGCTTGCACTCCCGTGCATCAACGCGCTGCCCTATCGTGTTCGTGGTTTGGAGGGCGTCGATACCCTCACTCTTGCAAGGCGGATCTTAGAGGACCTGCAGGCTCGCCCTGCTTTCATAGAGCAGAGCCGTCTGGTCAACGTGCACGATTGGGTTGGCATCGCCGATCGACCACTCTCCAATGTGTACGTCAACATCATCAAGGTGGCGCCCGATGTCGGGAAGGACGAGAGTGCATTGCTCGAAGCGATTGAGGTGCGCATACTCCGACGTCGTTTCGCATATCATTACTCAGGCATCTGGTATAGGCACCTTATTGCATTCCAGATGTCTCTCCAGAGGCCACAGCAGGGGCCAATAGGATGCGGATCACCGAACTGCTGCAGGTAAGTAAAGGACGCTGTCAATTCGAAGCCGCTATTGACATTTCTTTGCAGGACGATGTCATGGTCGACATCGCAGTGATAGAGAAAACGGACAAAGTGGTCATGTCCATTGAATTTGCTGGGTCCGTCTTGGACTTCACGACCGCGAAGTCATTGGCCGAAGAGTGGGGTTCGTTGGTCAAGGCGTGCCTCCAATGAATGTAAGAGCAGATTTTGGTAGAAAGATAGTGTACAACATCCTAGGCCTCCGTTCGATATCAATGTAGCTGTATGAACAACCGTCAGTGTTCCCTGCCCATCCTAGCCACCTCCAGGCACTCTTTCTCCAACCCACTGAGCCATATCACCTCCACGCCAGCATCTTTCAATTTCTGCGCTCCTTCGCACTTAACGAAATCGTCGGGTTCTCCTACTCCTATGAAACAACGCTTGATGCGGGCCGCGATAATCGCATCGGCGCAAGGGGACAATCCTGAGGTCCGCACAGAGCATGGCTCCATGGTAGTATAGATGTCGGCATGCGTCAGGATGGTATCGATGTCTATTGGGCGCGAGGCACTGGGAAACAGCACGGCCAACTCCTCCTGCGAGAGCTGGCGAGCTTTGGCCAGAGCATTGGCCTCGGCGTGTGTGTTTCCCGGAAGTTCGCGAGAGTAGCCGCGGGATATGATCACTGGCTGCGAGTCGGGCGGGTATGCTGCAGTCAACACACACCCAACACAGAAGGCCGTGGGCGAGGGTATGCACTTTCGAGCTTCGTCAAGGGCGAGGCGTAGAAACTCCATGTTCCTGGAGTAGTTTCGAGGATGATGGGTGAGTGGAAGCAGCCTTCCACGCTCGCTATGCAATATACATAGAATAGGCGCATTTTCAATTGTAAGGAGATACCATATTAAATAGTACATACTAGCATAGTAAAACGTGGTGGGCGGTTGTGTATAGCCTACTCGGCTGTGGCTAAGTAATCAATAGCGCCCCGATCCAATCTCAGATTCATAAGCGCGAACCGTGCACGAAAGGAAAGGATGCATTTCGAACGTCTTGACCTCACTGGTCTCTTGGACCACCACCTCACCTTGCTTCCATCATGTCTTCCCCGGTCCGCGAACACGGGCATGCACCTCGAGACGACGAAGACGACCCTATGCAGGGAAGTGGACAAGAGGAAGAGGGCGACGCTGTAGGCCCTGCTGGCGCTTCTGATGATAGCTCGGAGGAACCAGAGGAGGACGAGGAGGAAGAGAGGCGGATTCGGGAGGGATTCATTGTAGATGAAGACGAAGAAGAGGAACAGGAAGATTCCGAGGAGGAGAGGCGCAGGCGGAAAAAGCGTCGCAAGAAGCACCACCACAGACACCGTACGTGCATCCCTGATTTGAGCCATTTAGCTGTCTCTCACTAACATACTGTAGGTGACGAGGACGAAGAGCTTGACGAAGACGACCTTGAGCTCCTCGAGGAGAACACTGGCGCAGCCTTCCCTCGGCGAATTACGCGCATTCGTCCTGGACGCGAAACCGAGTCGCCCCCTGCTGCATCCTCTTCCAAAGCCCGAGCCGTTGTAGAGTCTTCGGACGAAGACCTCGACAACGATGACTTCCCCCGAGTACAAGACATCCATAATATCTGGGATGATGAACGAGCTGCTGGCCGAGACGACGACGATGTCGATATGGACGACATGGACAACTTCATTGAGTATGAAGACGAAGAGGAAGCCGGCGGTGCTATGGACGAGAATGAGCGCGAGGAGCGACGCAGAGAAAGGAGAAGGCTGGAGAAGGCAAGACGTAGAGCTTTCGGCTCACGCCCAGAGCTCGCCGGCATCGACCAAAAGTGAGGATGGTCAATGCAGTTGTATTGTGGGTTGTTATTGATGACTGTCCTAGTGCATGGGAGGAGATCCATGAAGTCTTCGGCGACGGGCACGACTATGACTGGGCTCTCCTGGGCGATGAAGAGGCTGTGTTTGAAGAAGAGCAAGCAAAGCCTGAGATGAAGTATCAAGACGTGAGTACATGTTAACTGTCACGGGAACAATTTCTAACCGCCTCAATAGGTTTTCGAGCCATCCGAAATACGTGCTCGGCTACTCACGGAGGATGATGATCTCATCAGAGCACAAGATATACCGGAGCGAATGCAGCTCGCCACTTCCTCTCTCTCGCCTTCCGCCACCCTCTCGCTTCACAAGCCCCTCACGGAGAACGACCTAGACGACGCAGCCTCTTGGGTCATCACTCGTCTGTCAAGTCGTAAAGAACGAGACTTCTTCCGAGGCGACGGTCCATATCATCACCTGTTATCTGACTTGGTGCAGGCGATCACATGCGCTCTCCGATACCTCTTTGTCTCGTCGTTTGAGGTTCCGTACGTGTGGACCCACAAGCGTGACTACATCTCCCACTTCAACCCTGCGACACCTCGAGCACCAGTAGAGCTGCTTTCCCTTGACGACCTTTGGCGTCTGTATTCAGTCGGGCAAAAGTACCGTTCCTTGCTAGAGCGCCGAGCTGCACTTGACGCCCTCTACTCTCGCCTCGGCATAACCGATGAGTACTTCCAGAACGAAGTACGAAAGCGGGTCGAAACGGCTGAGATGGCATCCGACGCGACGGAGTGGCTTGGCATGAAGTATCGTGAGGAGAAGAAAAGCAAGTTTGACGTCTCTTTCCACGACGACGAAGAGCAAAGTGAAGTTCGCAAGCACAAGACGCCCAGTCGGATTTCTGCCTACGAGCTGGCAAAGAAGACTATCGTATCTAAGCTCGCAGAGGTGAATTCCTTTCGCTGCACAGCTGCGAATGTTCCACTCATACAACCTACCAGGGCTTTGGCATCAAACCTCACGAAGTTGTGCTGAACTTCATTTCTGACCATAACACGCATTTCGTCGAGGAGCAGGAGTTGAACCCTCTAGCCTATGCAGAACAATTCGTTGACCCTGATGGGACTCGCGCGCAGCCAGCCGAGGATTTGCTTGCGAGGGCACGAATGATCATCGCTACTGAGCTCGGCAAGGACCCGCTCCTCCGCCAGGAGATGCGGAACACCTTCAAATCCAATGCACTGGTCTCGGTTCTCCCAACGGAAAGAGGTATCACGAAAATTGACGAGCATCATCCTTACTATGTGGGTTTGGTGGTTTACAAGTAACTGCGAGGTAATTTGGCTAACCCTCCTGATAGAATTTCAAGTACCTGCTGAACAAGAACGCGGCAGACATGCTGCAGTCGCCGCAGTTCCTCAATATCCTCGCTGCGGAGTCGGAGCACCTCGTCACAGTGTCGATCACTCTCAGCCCAGAGGCCAAAGCAAATTTCGAGCGCAAGCTCAATGATGCCTACGCCTCCGATAGTTTCAGCGATACTGCACGAGCGTGGAATGAGGAGCGCTCTCGCGTCGTCCAAGAGGCTCTCGAGCAACATCTGATACCCGTTGGCATCAAGTGGACTCGTGAGTGGATCCGAGAAGAAGCGGAGGATTATCTGGCAAAGCAGTGTGCCCAAACTCTCCGAGAAGTGAGTACAGCCTCACGGTGATCGCTGCATGGCTGACTTCGGTGTAGCGTATCGATGTGGCGCCTTATACCGCCCCTAACATGAAGCGAGGGGATACACCGTCAGTCATGGCAATGTCTTGGGGCAAGGGCGACCCCCACAAGGACTCCATCGCAATTGTCTTCCTCGACGAAGCTGGACGGCTTCGTGAGCATACGAAGCTCGACAACCTAGTCAACACCGAGAATCAAGACGAGTTCATGGACATGCTCAAGCGGCGACGACCCGACGTGATTGCAATTGGCGGTTTCAGTATCGCGACTACGAAGCTCTCACGACGAGTGAAGGAGTTGATCGAGAGCGCGAAGAACAGCGGCGACCGTTCTGACGAGGTACCGAGCATACCGGTGATCTATGTGCATGACGAAGTTGCACGGATTTACCAGCACAGCCAGCGTGCAGAGGACGAGTTCAGCGCTTTGACTTCGCTTGGGAAGTATTGTATCGGTTTGGCGCGATACGTGCAGAGCCCCCTCAACGAGTACGCCGCGCTTGGTTCTGATATCTCCGCGATCACATTCGAGGAGGAATTCCAGCACCTGGTCAGTATAAACCCCCACGGTTTGATACTCCGCGACTGATATCGCCGTGGCGATCTAGATCCCTAAGGAGAAGCTGCTCACGGCACTGGAACGTGTTCTCGTCGACGTAGTCAACAAAGTCGGCGTCGACATCAATCGTGCGGTGACCGATTCCTACTATCAACATCTACTTCGGTTCGTTGGTGGCCTCGGTCCCCGTAAGGCCCAAGTGCTGGTCAAGAAGATCGCGTCAATGGTATGTTGTCGCAGCTATACAACTTATAAGAAGCCCCTGACACCATGTCTATTCAGGGCGGCAACCTCGTCAACCGAGACCAGTTCATCAAAAACGGTCTCTTGACCACGAAGATCTTCTTGAACGCTGCTGGCTTCCTCCGAATAGTTCAGGACTCGGAACTGAAGCCCGCCAAGAATCGTCATGGCGAGGACATAGACGTCCCTGATCCGCTCGACAGCACTCGTATACACCCCGAGGACTACGAGTTGGCTCGCAAAATGGCGACGGATGCGCTAGAGCTGGATGAGGAAGACGTCCACGACGAACACCCTTCTCACGTTGTCTCGCTGATCATGCAGGACGAGGAAAACGAGAGGAAACTCGATGACCTCAACCTCGACGATTTCGCCGTCAACATGTTCGTGGCGAACCAAGACAAGAAGCGCCATACACTGAACGTCATCCGCATGGAACTCGTCGATCCCTTCGGCGAACGGCGGGCCGATTTCGTCCTACCAGGCGACTGGGAAGTCCTCACTATGCTCACCGGTGAGACGCGTCGCACTCTTCGCGTCGGTCTCATTGTCTCTGTCCAAGCGATGCGTGTCAAAGATAACTTCGTTATTGTACGCCTTGATTCTGGCATCGAGGGCATGATCAACAAACGGTACCTCACGGATAGCGGCTTGTCACCACTACAAGTCGTCAAGCCGGGCCAAACCCTCTCTGGCGTCATCATCGATGTCAAGCTTGATCTCGCAGCAGACCAGTTCAGTGTCGAGCTCTCCTCTCGTGAGAACGATGTCAGCGCAGGGGACAGCCAGTACCGTCGCGTCAAGCATGACGAGAAATGGAACCACGCACAGTACGATCGCGATGCCGAGATGCAGGCACGCAAGAAGAGGGCCGAGGTCGATAGGACACGGCGCGTCATCAAGCATCCCAACTTCCACAACTTCAACTCGCAGCAAGCGGAGGTATACTTGGAGAAACAGCAGCGTGGTGATGTAGTCATTCGCCCGTCCTCCAAGGGATCGGATCATCTTGCTGTCACGTGGAAGGTCGACGACAAGTTATACCAACATATCGGTAGGTTCTCATACCGCTAGCTCTGATGGAAGCTCATTCATGCTGTCTCGTAGACGTCGTTGAGATCAACGCCGATCCTACGGGCCAGCATGCTGGCTCCAAGTTCGTAGTGGATGGCACACATCAGTTCTCCGATCTGGATGAACTAATCGTCAACCACGTGCAAGCCATGGCTCGGAAGGTCGAGGAGTTGATGATGCACGAGAAGTTCAAGCCTGGGACCGAGGACGACCTGCGTATGTAATCGCGCCCAACGTCAACTTCCTGAAAATTGACCTTCCTGCAGATCTCTCCTTGCGTAACTTCGTCGCGGCGAATCCGTCAAAGAGTGCTTATGGATTCACGCTCAATCGCAAGCGGCCAGGGCACTTCAACCTTTGCTATCTCGCGAACAAGAATTCTACGGTACAGACCTGGGTAAGTTTCCCATGGCACGCTGTTCCGTTGGCTTGGGCTGACAGACACTTAGCCTGTCCGTGTGACCCCCGAGGCCTACTACCTCTTCGATACTCCAGCCGCTGGTGTACCCGAACTGTGTGATGCCTTCAAAATCAGGTGCGTTGCGGAGCCGTGATTGTCTTGTCTCTATCCTGACAACTTTTGTGTATTACTAGACAAAAGTCCATGTCGTATGGCGGTGGTCTCGGAGGTCCGGCTGGTGGCAAGACGCCCTACGGTGGCCGTACACCCGGCAGGACACCAGCTCCTGGACATGCTACCCCAGGACACATGTCTGTACGCCAAGTCGGCCGCACCCCCAACCCCTACGGAGGAGCGTCGACGCATCCAAGCGCCGTTCCGGGAGCGTACCCTCCCGGGTACGGCGGCATGTCTCAATATGGCGCGCCACCCCAGTATGGCGCGCCGCCACCAGCGGGCTTCCAGACACCTAGCTACCAGCAGCCCGGCCCGTCAAACTACGGCCAGCCTCCTGCACCTCCTGGGGTACATCCGTCTCGAGCCGCGATGATCCAAGGCAACTCGTGGCCGGGTGGATTCTGAGCCTGTACGAGAGATGTGTAGATCTGCTGTTTCTGTGCGCTGGGACAGTCGTCGTGTATCCGATTTTTCCCGATTCTCTCTACCTATACGTTATCGTCTTGCATTGCTACCGGCTGTAATACACTGTATTCTATTCGCACATGTTGGAAAAATGCCATACGCCTCGAGGCTCGTTCGTGAAGCTCGTTCGTGAAGCTCGTTCGTGACCGAATGTCCACCCAAAGCACATGGTTTCAGAACACAAGACTCCGTGCATACGATGGTGTAGTACCACAGCAGCTAACCTAGTTTCCCAACAACCAATTAACATACACATGCTAACATATCAATGCTCTCATTCGCGAACGAGCAATCTTCTGACATTTGCGACCACCTCTTCCAGCCCCGGAACAAGATCCAACTCCCGCTGCGGACGTCTCACAAAGTCTTCCAAACACGTCCTGACTCGAGAATCGATAAATTCTAAAGATGGCATCAGCTCGCGCGGAGTCTGCGGCCACAAGCGACCCTCCGCTGTGCATGGCTGATCCATCGCAAGGCATAAAGCATGTCGAACCATCTTCCAGAAGGTTGCCCAGCTATCAGGGAGACAGAAATGAGCTATGCGCTTGAAGCAAATAATGCACGCGAACGGGTAAATCAGCACGCACTTCCATCCAGCGTCCTTCTCCACGACGTCCTGCACGATCGCCACCCATTCGACGCGCCACCCATCAGCGGCAGGATCCGCAGGCTCGCTGGTGGCCTGGTAGTTGCCCTCGAGCATCTCCCGGACGTCCTCGAGGGCACGCTCGACTTCGAGCACCTTGGCGCACATAGAACCGTACAGGGAGGGCAGGTTGACGGAGTTGCACCAGTTGTGGTTGATGGAGATGCAGTCGGTGAGGTTCTCGACTTGGTGGTACCATCCACTCGGGCTGAAGAACGTAGCCACGGCTGTCAGCCTCGGGGCATGTAGCGGATAGCACTCGACGCTGGGGCCTACACGAATATTGTTTCTCCCGCTTCTTGCTCAATTACAATGGGCGACGCTTGGTGGAACAGAGGGTATTGCGCAGAGTCGACATCCCGGACGTCGAAGGCGGTCTCCAGGTGCTCCTCGCCACCTTTGCGGAACAGGAGGGGCGTTTGCTCGGGTGGAAACAGCCACCACCGTTTGCGGCCGCAGACGTTGGTCGACCACGAGTACGACGTGTATACATCCCGATGCAGAGGAGTAAACGTTCCCGCGGCGCCGACGTATACGAACCGGAAATCGTCTTCGGTGTGCGCTGAGTAGTAGGCGTTCATCCAGTCGTCGCGAAATATGTCTGGGGTCGTGTAGAATGCGTCGTAAGATGCGTTTTCCGCAGAGGCCTCGAGAAATGTGCGAGCGAGGTGCCAGTCTTTCACATATAGGGTCTGTCCTTTTCCCGTTTCCCAAAGGGAGACCACTTCCCGGAAGGACATCGTCTCGCGATGTTGGTCGCTGAACTCGCGAGTAGAGCAGTCGGCAACTGTGACAGATAAATGCCCATATTCAGCCTTCAGGTACTCCCAGTTGATGCGACCATCTTCGCGTGCCCAGAGCCTACATGCTGGCCAGGACGCAATGAGTGAAGGTCCAATTATTACGGGTTTGTTGGGTAGCAGATAGTCCTTGAGGAACTGTTCGTAGGATGGCGCGAGGAAAATCCTAGGGCATCTCTGTTCCATGTAAGCTGGAGCTGAAGGTAAGTCACCGTACAACTTAGTCTTACAGGGACGAATTTACCTGATGTAGCTATGGGCGTTGAGTCGTTGAAGCTAATAGCCTTGTTTCCTAACAAGGACAAACATGATATGAGTGTGCCACGATCGCGTGACGTCAGCGGGTCGGATGCGCGTCTGCTAGTTGTGGCGGCTGCGCAACAGCGACTCGGTTCCGGAGCTCTTGTATGCACAAAGGCACACGTAGCCGCAGCGGTACAGTCTACCTGCACCCACTACTACCACCACTTGCTTTTCCTCGTGATGTCCAACGAAATTGAACTGGACGACCTGTCCAAGCGAAGTTCGCACCCTACTACTCAACTTCCTGGCAAAGCGCTGCCGGAGGATGTTGACGTCCTCAGCCCAAAGGATGATGGAGTAATAACTGCATGGACTTGGGCCTCTGCTATGATGTATGGTGTCATAATAATCTAGGACTGCTTGCATAAGGCTAATGTCGTTTAGTCTCCTCGTACTCGCAGTACCCTTAATCCTCTCACCCAGGTTGCTTCTCTTTCTCTCCGAGACGGGGAATGAACGGAGGGCTGCGTTGACGCCACTAGAGTCATTTATGGCTCTGCATACTGGCCTCTTACTATTCGCCTTATCTCTTGCCCTAATATTCAATGTATGTGTCACCACATCGGGGTTGTGCCTTAGTACGGCCCTCTGATCCGCCATCCTAGATCCCTCCAGACGATATGGAGGTAACAACAACAGGCCAAGGGCGTGGACATCCCCTCTTGGGGCCTCTTTCGGGAGCTTGCGCCCTGATATCTTTTATCGCCTACAACACGTCATCGGTAATGCTCAGAGGACGTGGACTGTACAGATACTCTTTTCCGGCTCCTCGTATCTGTCGCGCAAGACGGGAGCAGACAAACGAACCTCACGATTCCTATTCGGAAACAAGGCGGCGGCTTCCGTGCAGAAGAAGCTGTGGCAGAAAGAGCAGAGAGAGCGTTACAAGGATAACTAGGTGCCCCTGGCCTTGAGGACTGTCTTCGGGATTTGTTGTAGACTAGTCGTACATAGGACGTATCGGAGTAGTACTTGAGCATGGATTAGACGCCGACATTGCGTCAGTCGCATGAGAGGGCCGCTGATCCCGCCGGGTGCAGCGCGGGCTCCTTCCCGCAGGACGATACCCAACCATCCGAACAGTCCTCGTCTTGATACCACTCTCCGTCTCCCACCATGCCTGAGAACGGCGAGACCGCGCCCCTCCTTGGCGACAACGTTCCCAACCTCGCGCGCGGCCCCAACCACGAGACCGTTGCCGATCGCGTCCGCCGCGCTGCCACCGTCCGCGCAGCGACCTATGGAGTGCTCACGACTATCTTTGTCATCGCACTCGTATGCATGCTATTCTTATGGGAGAGGCTGTCAGGAGTCGTCGGTGGCTTGCCCAAGGATCCGCACAAGGCTGCGTTGATTGTGCTCCAGAGCTCCCCAGTCATCGTGAGTCACATACCGCGTGCTTCAACGGGCTGAGTACCATTGCTTAGCACCCTCCCACAGGATGGACACATAGGTCAGAGCTCCAAACTTTACTCTGGCTCATTGCTGACGCGAGTGCCCCAGATCTGCCTATCCTCGTTCGTTCGCGTTTCGCGAACAACGTTTCGGCGGTGGACTTGGCGAAACCATTCCCTGGCCATGTTGACATTCCCCGCCTGCGCGAAGGCAAAGTTGGCGGCTTTTTCTGGTCTGTCTACGTCGGTTGTCCTGGATCTGAGGAAGGCGAGGACTACCTGAACGCGACCTGGCGCGTGCGGTATGTGTATATTCCATACAGGTACGCTGAAGGTGTGTCCTGACGACGATCTGCGGTACAGAGACACCCTCGAACAGATTGACGTTTCCAAGCTCCTGATCAACAAATACCCCGATGTCCGTACACTTGCGTATAGTGTCCATTTCCTCGCTCATGACCTTCCCAGACTTTCAGTCTATCTCTGAACTCGCGGGATATTAAGACGTCTATCAGTCGTGGCAAGATTGCCAGCCTCCTGGGAGTAGAGGGGTAAAAAGTTCGACACTTCGCGTTCGCACGACCACCCTGACATTCTCCGCAGTGCGCATCAGCTCGGCAACTCCCTGCAAGTCCTCCGCCAGTATCACGAGCTGGGCGTGCGCTACGTCACGCTGACGCATGTTTGCCACAATGCCTTCGCCGACTCCTGTGGGTTCGAGCCTGGGTATGAGCCGCGCTGGGGCGGCCTCTCAGAATTCGGATATGCGCTCATCGACGAGATGAACCGCCTCGGCATGCTCGTCGACCTCAGTCACACTTCGGATGACACTGCGAAGCAGGCGTTGAAGTACTCGAAGGCCCCGGTCATCTGGTCCCACTCGTCTGCGCGTGCAGTACACGATGTGCCCAGGAATGTGCCAGACGACGTACTCGAGCTCGTGGGCTTGGGGCCGAACAAGACTGACGCAGTCGTCATGGTACGATCCTCACCTTGCTCAGGGGCAGCGACAGCACAAGGGCTCACAAACGCACATGACCGCAGGTGAACTTTGCGCCCTTCTTCGTTGCCGAGCCTGGAAAGGCCGATGTCAAGGCCGTCGCGGACCATGTCGAGCACATTGCCAAGATCGCCGGCAAGAAACAGTGCGTAGCAAGCGTGTAGGCTGCAAGGCGGACGCATACTGACACTCCCGCGACGCAGCGTTGGGATCGGAAGCGACTTCGACGGTATCGGCGACGTGCCCGAGGGCCTCGAGGACGTCTCGAAGTACCCTGATTTGGTGCGCAGTCCTCTTCTGTGGGAAACAGGGTAGACGGCTGACATATTCGCGCCGCTGGCAGATCGCTGAGCTGTATGCGCGCGGATGGAACGCGGTCGACCTCGCGGGGCTGACAGGCGGGAACCTGCTACGCGTTATGCAAGGCGCAGAGCGTGTTGCCTGGGAGCTCCAGCGGTTGGGCATGCAGCCTGTTATGGCGCGGTACAACAAAAGGACTGACCTCTGATCCTCGTCTCGCAAATTGCACTCATGGACGGTATTGTGGTCGAGCGGAGGATAGGAGCAACTATGTGTACTCGGATGTGGATTTGTTATATGTATGTTGTGCCCGGTTGGTTCTCACGTTCCCTGCAGTGATTCTACACTCTGTTGCCAGCTTCAGCGTTGCGCATGTACCCACTCAGTGTTTGGATATTCCTGATATCTCGACTTGTTTATGTGCTCACCTCAACGTCTGCGGGATAGTTGCAGCGTGATCCGTTCCGGTAGGTGCAAATCCCTCAAGCAGCAGTTTCGTTCTCACACAATCTGCTCCGCACAGGGTTCAACTTAGTAGTGATGGTCGCCTGATGAGCGCTACGCTGTTCATGGTGGAAGGCCTGCAATGGCGGATATTGGCGTTCTTTTCCGCCGATTGGGTTTGAGACCGCTGGTCTAGCTTACAACCTCCATTCTCATGGCAAGAGACAGAGACGAGATGCTCAGCATGATCGACGCACGCCGCAATATGGAGGCAGGTTCTCCCGGATCGTACTTTGACTGATCTACAGAGCAACATCCGTGCCCTGTCAAATACTGTCTGTTGTAAGCAGCTATGAATATACCATAGACTGTTGTTGAACGGCCAGAGGTATGTACGCCCTCACCTGTCTGCCTTGCGTCCCTGTGCTCAGATACTATCATTCCTTGTACGCTGTCAAGCTCCGTCAGTACTGACGATGGGTGCCAGGAGCAACCACCTTCTCAAGCTATGGTACCTCCTCTCTCAAGCGTGCGGCGTGGTCGCCCAGGCCGACGATGCCCGTTCCCTCGCCACCGCGCTCCAGAACATCAACGGCATGAGCTCCGTTCTCTCCCTGATTCCTGTCCTCTCCGGCAAGACGCAGAACGTCAAAGCCATAGCCGCGCGTACGTTCCCATGCTCGCTCGCAGTCGCCGGACTGGGCGCCGGCCGCGTGCTGTCCAAGCTGCAGATCGGCCTCATGCTCCTCAGCGCGGACCTGTACCGGAACCTCGTCGGCGAGCTCTCGTACTACCACAACGAGTACGTCAACGCGTTCTCGCCCTCGCTTATCCACGTCCCGAGCGGCACCCCCGAGCGGCACTCGTCGAACACGATCGTCAATCATAATCTCACTGAGGACTACATGGTCGAGGCGTGGTTCCGGACCCAAGGCTCGCCTGCTAGGGTGGAGCTAAGTCAGAAGAGCAACCGTCGGGCCTTTTGTGGTGTCCTGGTCTACCTAGCGTTCTACGTCTTCGAGACATTCCTATCCGTACAGAACGCGGCCACCGGAGCGGCGATCCCACTCGTCGTCATGCAGGCCACGAGTGGTATATGTTGGATCGTGGCTATATGCGCTTTGCAGGCGATCCGCGGGCAGGGCACACGCTACGTCTATCTGAACCGGCTAGGGTCGACGGAGTACCGCTGCTACCAGCTAGTGACCTCTGGCAAGCACGTCCAAAGCGTGGTGCTCAGCACGCATCTCAGCAACATCCGCGAGTACAACCTCTTCGACTCGAAGTACGAGTGCGGCAAGCTCCACGCCATCGGAGGCGCGATCGTCATGAGCGGGATCATCGACCTGTTCGCGACGGTGCTGATCGTCGGCCTCAACGAATGGGCGTACGGCTGGCTAGGACTTCAGGTAGCTCTGATCGCCGTCAAAGTCTTTTTCAGTTTGGAGCCAATACGAAGAATGCCCATACTTGAGGTTCAAGCCGTGACGACAGGGGTCTCAAGGACGTCCTCCGCGGCTGCGAAGCCTCGCAACAGGACTCCGCTGCGAGACCTTGCCTCTACGCGCCTCCCCATGTCAGTCGCATCCCAACCACCGTATTCCTTCGAGGCTGTATACGCCACCAGCAACCTCGTGTATGACTCAGCGACGTCCAGTTACTGGCGTTCTCGTTCGCCCGGCGTCTTCATCGGACAACCGTACTACTTGGAAGCGGGACCAGGCCGCCTGGACGAGAAGCATCCTGGAGGCCTCGGTGCCAGCTTGCCGCCGGACATGCGACCCAGAGAGGCCCACGAGAAGCAGGTATCCCAACAGGCTCCTGTGTCTTCCATCCCTGCGATTCCAGTGCAACATCCTTCTCCCATCACTTCGGAAGGCGCAAACAAGGGATCAGCCTCCATAGTTTCCCTCACGCAACCCTCCCTTCAGCCGCTGGTGACGCAACCCCCCGTAGACCCTAGTGTCGTTCACAATCCCATTGTGATTTCCCCCGAGCCCGCGATTCATGATGTGACCGCCATTCCCGTCGCGGAGATACACAACCCGCAGTCCCAAACTCCGAACGATCCGTGCAGCACCTCGGATCCTGCGTCTTCCGCCGGCTCTCTCCCTCCGACCGCAGCGCTATCCGGGATTCCATCCCAAACGTCCCTATCCTTACCTCCGCCACCTCTGCCCAAATCTCCCCGCGTACTGGCGAACGGCAAGCTCTTTCCCAGTGCCTCATCCCCAATCACAGAACCCATGCGATATCTGGCACTCAGCCCAGAGGGGTGTCTCACGCTTTCCGAGAAGCAACCCGCATACGAGGTCAACCAAGCGCTCCAGCGCGAGTTCCTCGCGTGTCTCGTCGAAGTGGTGAGGTCCAACAAGGTGCCTAGTCCTGATTTCCTGCATACGGTAGAGGCTATGCGTGAGGGCATCCGTGCTACGATGAACGATCACTGGTATGCATTCGGGACGACGGACTTGGTCAGGTATCTGCGCACTGCACATCGCGACGTCTTGTGGAACCAGCTCCTGTAAGTCTAAGTATGTAAGACATCTAGGATGTGATTCCTGTACATACAGTATAATGAGCGAGGCTAGTGCCTAGGGTGTTAACCATCGAACTGATCGCAGTAGCAATCATGGACTATACTATACCATTCACCGGGATCTCACCGTTATACAGAAATTACGAAATGTTCTCTACGGGAATGGTACCTACTACTCATGACGCTGATGTCGTCTCACTAGGCCTTTTCTCGCTAGCTCCTACATCTCCTGAAGAATGAGATGGCTGCTCGAGGTCCACACTTGTTTTCGGGTCATCTGAACTTGAAGGGGTCGGAGAGGATTGGGATAACCTGCGGTATACAACCGAAAGTCCCGGATATATGCCCTGCAAACAGAAGATGTCAAAAAACGACAAGGTGCAAATCCTGCAGCGGACGCACAGTAAGCTGGGGGATGATACTGTTCGTGACGGAGAAAAAGGCGTATGACAAGGCCGTGTTGTCGTTGACGTTGCCGTATGAACGGTAGACCGACGCCCACAACTATGCTCGCACATTTGTCAGTTCCTGTGCAACTTGAAATGGCCGTGACTCACCTCGTTTACAAGAACGGGTAGCAAAAAGGTGAATCCCATGTAGCGCATTAACTGGAATGAGCCATCGCCACTCAGTTGCGCCATGATAGCAGCACGGTCTTGCCTGTAGTCGAAAAGACGGTGTGAAAAGACGTATATGAAAAGGACACCACGACGATCCGCATACCATAGCCATTGCACGAACATCACAGTGGATATCAGAGTAGAGAGTCTTGTGAAGTTCGTAGTAGTGGCGTCCAAGCGGATTGGGGTGGACACTGCGGCCCACGCCTGCCTTAGATTGTTGGGCGTGTTGCCTGCAGGGCCACATGTCGAGTAGACATGCATCGTCGCAGAAGCTGGGAGCGATGTGAGCAAGTAGTTGATCACGAATTGATGTATACATACCACATGTCGCCAAGAATGGCACTACTACCAGTGCTGTGGCCACCCAAGACTTGCGGTCTTTATCCCGAGTAAATGACCACAGCACGAATCCGCACAGGACAGCTACGCGCATCAATGACTATCCTCACGATTGATGAGTCCACCTAGATGATTATGGTGAAGCAGAAGAGGCCTTACTTACGTCTGCAGTAAATACGGTCGTGGCAACACATTCGTGCATGACATACCCGCCGAGCGGCCCGTCGTTCACTTGGAGTTGAGGCGGGTTCCAAGACAGCGCACTTTCAACGAGGTTGTCATATCCACTGCGTATGAATGCCATATCGCCATCGAGGACAGAATAGACCTGTGCGACTCTTGAGAGGGTGAACAACCAGCCCATAACGAGCGTGATGCATTCGGGAACAAGGAAGAAGAGAACAATGACGGCTGTGGAATCTCTCCATCGTTTTGAGCTATGCATCGTTCAAGATATTCGTGAGAAGTGGGGAACTTGGGCAGATTGCGGCAACCTACATGAGGATGTAGACGACAACCGCGAAAATAGGCATGAATATGGCTGCGAATTTAATGGACTTCAGTAAATCCCAAACAACTCGTTTAATGCGATGAATGAGCGCACCGAGGGAGAATGTGTAAGCTATCGCATCCGTCATTGAACTCCTTAGAGTGTACCACTCGGGGCTCAAGGCTCGTATGCGACGGTCCATTGCGTTAGCAGAGCCGTAGAAGTCCCTCAGCTGCGAGGCAATACTTGGCGGTTCGTGGTCGAACTCCATGACCTGTTGAGCAGCTGCTCAGAGTGATTCTAGATGGCCGGTGGAGATAATTTGCTGGGCACCCTTCAAGACACCTCGGCCTTTATATTTGTTGACTACCATCAAGACTCGGGTCCTCGGAGTCGAAAGGTGCACCATCATTGTCAGGTACAAGTTCCGCACAGACGCCGGTACTACCGGAATTTGCAACGCCAACTGTTTCGAGGGCCGAGGCAGGTCATGCCAAGCGCATCCACCACTGCTTGTGTTGACTCGTTCATCCATAGTCGACTCGCCATCGCGGAACCGAGGAGTTATAGTACAATGTCACACGTCCGCATCTCTCTCCGAATCGACGAACATATTCACAAAGCTGAGCTCTATAACTCCAATCTTACAGCATAGTTAGGCAGAGTTGCCTACAAACTAAGCTCAGCCTGGGCGGCATCGAGTCGCAATGTTGTTACATGTTAATCATACAATGTAGGATACATAAGATTACCATAGGTGCTTGATCTCGTGTACGAATACGGTCTT
The DNA here is from genome assembly GCA_029747595.1 of Trametes cubensis. NCBI lineage: Eukaryota > Fungi > Basidiomycota > Agaricomycetes > Polyporales > Polyporaceae > Trametes > Trametes cubensis. The sequence goes on from JAPEVG010000017.1 coordinate 139,863, forward strand.
GGTATAATCGCCATGCCAGCCCCGATTGCTACTGGCACTGACAAGGAATCTGGCGGCAGGATCCACCACTACCGAAGATGCATCAACGATCAATTTACACATGGAGAGGTATGCACGTACACATCTGGGACACGAAGCCACCGTGGTGTCCAGGAATGATCTTGAATTGTACTCCACTCTTCATCTTCCCATTCGCATCCGGCTCACCAGCCTCGGCCACGTTCCACAAACGGATATTGTCTGTGGATGCACTATGACACCACTCAGTCTTCTACTGGAAGGGTGAACCCAATGAAGCAACTCACCATGCGAGGTGACGGCCATCTGGGAACGCAACAACACATGATACTACACCCGAACTAAGGGGGTTACGCAATGTCTTCCAGATCTTCGGTGTTCCGGATGCTGCGCGGCCAGTTTGGCGTACATCGTAAATTTCTACCGTCCCATTTCGACGTCCGACGTATATTTGGCTGCCGTCTGCTGACCAGCATGCCTATAACATATTGTCAGCGCCGGAGGCGGCCCAAAAATCGCAGCTAGATGTCATACCGACATGCACCAAGGCGGTGTTTTCTCGCTCATCCAGAGCCGACCCACTCCTTTGCCGGGAGTTTGTACCCTCCTGTCCCACAGAATAATCTGTCCATCAATGTGCGCGGTCATCAAAAGGTCCGGAGAGAACGTCGTATATGTCGTCGGGTCAAGGATCGGAGGTGCGCCTTTAGGCGCGATCGCGCCACGTCCTAGATTCTGTCCGCCGGAATGCGAATGATGCCCCGAGCCATTGCCAGAAGGATTGTACTTCGCGCCATCGCCGTCTCCATCGGCATCAGGCTCATCAAAGAGAGGGTCGTAGGAGGTATCAGACTTCGCATCGTCCTCTTGCTTGGGAACATGACCATTTGAATGCTGGCCTCCAGATTCGTGGGCACTAGAATGATCATCCCGTGGTCCTCTCATCGGCACAGTGAATTCACTACCCGGTTGAATAGTCCCCCATTGGCTTGGTATGGGGTTTGCATTCAAAGGCCTCACAGCGATCGCTGCGAGCTGTGCTCCGTGAGCTGTGAACTTCCGTACCGAATTGCCAGTGTTCAAGTCCCAATGCTGCGGCGACCTTTGAGTCCTACCAATTGCAACGAATCACGGAGTGAGAGCACTCACTATAGCTTCGCCGTCCCAGCCAGCACTGAAGAAGCCCTTCTCGTCGTGCTGTAGGGCCAGCGCGGAAACGGGGCCTCTATGACCACTGAAAGTATAACACGGGCGACCCGGATCGTGACGGACGGTGAACAGTGTTATATGACCTTGCTACCAGAAAATCTGTAAGGATTGTCGGACGATGTCGGTGAAGAGACGACTTACGTCCGAACCAGCAAGACACCACAGAGCATCCGAGTGCATGGCGAGGCTATAGACAGGATATAACGGCCTTTCTGCCACCGTATTGTCCGTATTCTGAGGGGCGGTTATGTTCTCCCACCAACACCGGATTTGCCCAGCTTTCATGATACCCTCAATGACACCACAGTGCTGTCTTTGTGGTGCCGTTAGGAAGACCTTGCCGTTGACAGCCGCGAAAGTGTCATAGTCGCGAATATATCCGTCGTCGGACCCAGTGATGAGGTGGGTCATACATAGAGACGACGCGAGGGCGTGTGTGGCGCATGGATGAGGAATGGCGCATATTGCTTCGACAGTAAACGACCTTGGCCACCTTATCCCCGACAGGATCCTCGTCTTCCGTAATTGAGCGGGTGACGGAGGCCTGTTCTCTTGCTGAGGGTGTGCTACTGACGAAGTTGTAGCGGCAAATATCGCGACAGAATCACTACCATACCGTCTAAAACTGTGGGCGACTGGTTGGCTGGCGAGGGGGGCTTGCTTGGCAATGCAGCCTCCTGCAATGTTTGTGTTAGAACCCTCTCGAGGTCTTTGTGAGGATGCACATCGTCTTCGTCTGCATCGTCGTCATCAGAACCTCCGTCGGATGTATCGGTGTCTGTGTCCTGTTTAGCAAGTGTGAGACATGTTCAGCCTCGAATGAGGATACAGAGGCTTATGTTCACCTCCTCAGCTTCAGTTCCCTCAGCCGCTGCAGCGGCCGCGAGGTCCTCTTCTAGCGCCCCAAGGATGTCTTCGTCAATGTCGTCCTCAGCGTCAGACGCATTTTCGAAGTCGAGGTCGTCGTAGTCCTCGTCCGAGTCGCTCGCCATGGTCGTTGCAGAAGTGGACGTGGGGATGCATGACTCTGAGCGTGATCGAGATTCAAGGTCAAGTGACTGCTACACAAGACGTAGGCGCGAGCGCATACATTGTGGCGCACGCTCTGCTCATCTTCCACCATGGTGTTGGCCGACCTTGGCCGCAAACTCAACGCGGCTCTCTCGTCGTTAAATCGTGCTCCTGTTGTTGACGAGAAGGTGGCTACAAGAATTGCCTAATGCTAGACTGGGGCCTAATGTCTATGGCAGGTTCTCGATGCGCTACTGAAGGAGGTCTGCGCGGCCCTTCTCGAATCCGATGTAAATGTCAAGCTCGTAGCGCAATTACGACAAAAAGTGAAGGCCAAAGTGAAGGCAGCACTTGAAACCGGCGCGGATAAGGGAAAGGAGCAGAATCGACGTTATGTCGTCCAGAAGGTGTGTAAACGGACTACACTGTATCCAATCGCTGAAGTGCTGACACTCCACGTCCACAAGGCAATCTTCGATGAGCTTGTGCAACTCGTTGATCCCGGTGTGGAACCATACAAACCAAAGAAGGGACAGCCTAATGTGATCATGGCCGTTGGCCTGCAAGTGCGTGTGGCCATCTTCTCGCAGCCGCTCCGTTCTAAGCTCCACCATCCAGGGTAATGGTAAAACCACAACGTGTACGAAACTTGCAGTCTACTACCAGAAGCGCGGTTTCAAGTCTTGCATTGTCTGTGCGGATACTTTCCGTGCCGGTGCTTTCGACCAGACTCGACAGTCTGCAACGAAGGCCAAGGTGGCCTACTTTGGTTCTTACACAGAAACCGACCCGGTCACGATTGCTGCGCAAGGTGTGGCGAAGTTCAAGAAGGAGCGCTTCGATGTCATCATTGTCGATACCTCCGGTCGTCATAAGCAGGAGTCCGAGTTGTTCAGGGAGATGGTGCAGATCGCAGAAGCCGTGAAGCCCAATATGACCGTTATGATCCTCGACGCCAGCATTGGTATGCATCACACTATTCACTCATAGAGACCTCTCTGAATATCGTCTAGGTCAGGCGGCTGAAGCCCAAGCTCGTGCTTTCAAGGAGAGCGCCAACTTCGGAGCCATCATTGTCACGAAGATGGACGGACATGCAAAGGGTGGAGGTGCCATTTCCGCGTAAGTGCTACGAACACAAGCAACCCCAGGAACAATACTGAACCTGGACCAGTGTCGCTGCGACGAAAACACCAATAATCTTCCTCGGTGTCGGAGAGCATCTCCACGATCTCGACAAGTTCTCTCCACAACCTTTCATATCGAAGTTGCTCGGTATGGGCGACGTGCAAGGCTTGGTCGAGCACATGCAGGACATGGCGACGCAAAACCCCGACAAGCAGAAGGAGATGGCCAAGAAACTTGAGGAAGGCAAGCTCAGTATTCGCGATTGGCGAGAGCAAATCCAGAACGTCATGAACATGTACGACATCTACCTGCCATATCAACTTCCGCAGACTGACATTGTGGTAGGGGCCCGCTTTCCAAGATCGCTTCTATGATCCCTGGTCTTCCTCAGGACCTGCTGCAAGGTTCCGATGAAGAGGGATCGATGCGTATGAAGCGCATGATCTACATCACCGACAGTATGACCGCCGCCGAACTTGACTCGGACGGGTCCTTGTTCATGGAATGGGGCAAGGATGGGAAGCCTACAGGACTCACATGGCGAGTGACGCGCGTCGCAAAGGGTAGCGGGACCAGCGTACGCGAGGTCGAGGACCTGCTCTGCCAATACCGCATGATGGCGAATATGGCGAAGCAGGCCGGTGGCAAGAACGGCTGGCTGCAGGCCATACAGAAGATGCAGGCCGCTGCGGGCGGCCGTGGGCGCGGTGCCAACGGTATGCCCACGCCTGCGCAAATTCAAGCCATGCAGGTACGTTGTTGCCCAGATCATCATATCTCAGAACGTTCTCATTCAATACGCTTTGATGCAGCGCGCGATGCCTCCGGGCATGCTGCAACAGCTGCAACGCCAGATGCGCAGTGGTGGAGGTATGCAGGAGATGATGAAGGCGATGATGCAGGGCCAGGGCGGTGACCAGTTCGACATGGAGGAAATGCAACGTGCGTACATGGGCTATTCCGATCCATACAAAGCAACTAACCATAGCATGCAGGTATGATGCAGCAAATGGGCGGCGGACTGGGCGGACTCGGTGGCCTGGGTGGTCTGGGCGGTGGCATGCCCAACATGGGCGACATGATGAAGATGATGGGCATGGGCGGTATGGGCCGGGGCCGGTGACCTTAGGTCGCCTCGCATTGGATACCTGTCTTGGGATAGATGTACGACTTTGTAATACTACCTCGCCGCGCTGTAGCATATACTGTCTGGGCAATCGGCGAAGCGTGTCTGTGGGACGAGATATGGATTGAAATGATGTCAATGCAGTCAGTGCGCGAAAATTCTTGATGAGAGGTTGAGCGTTGTCCAGTTCTGGCAACATGCCAGTGATATGACCCGAGAGAAGCCTGCAGGTTTGTAATCTCCAAAACCTGAAGATGAAGCACGAGACAGTCTGACAGTGCCTCCTCGCTGGTCGTTCCATCCGCTAACGCTGAGCAGTTCGTCTATGTATGTACGATGCTGTGATACTCGTCACTTCGGAGAGCCCAAGCGCTAGCATTTGCCAGTGTTGTTCGGACGGCCGACCAAGTAGACAGCTGCGGGCCCGGTAAGAAGCAGCCACTACCACAACACAATGTGCGCATAGGAGAACCATCATCATTCGCGACGTCGCAACAAACATGAATCCCACTCGAGTAGCTGCAGTGATATCACCTCTCTGTTCCTAAGACCTCGTACACACAAAGGAACGACCGCCACAACAGCCCTGTCCAGACTCCGCCAGGAACACGAAGCACAACAGAGTAGCAAGGGAGAGAGAAGGACGTCGGTGATGAGAAAGGGGAAAAAAGGGGGGACGACGGGGGCAAAACTACAACATCATATCAAAACAACAACGCGACGACTCTCTTACTTGCTCTCCGTGCCCTCCTTCCCGGTGGTGTTGAACTCGTGGAGAACGGCAAGCGCCTCGTTGACCTTGCCGTTCATAGCCTCCGAGTTCTCCAACAGGTGGAGGAGCTCCGAGTTGTCCATCTCCAGCAACATGCCGGTGATCTTGCCGGCGAGCTCAGGTTGGGACGCGACGATCCTCATGTAGATGACCTCGCCGAGCATCTGCTTCTGCTCCATGGGCGAGGCGTTGGCCAAAGCGGCCGCCGTGATGGTGGGTACCTCACCGGCCGGGGCCGCAGCAGGCGCGGGAGCCTGGCCGGCGGGGGGAGCCTGGCCACGAGGGGGCTGCTGGGCGCGGTTGGGGGCAGCGCCACGCTGGGCGGGGGCCTGTGCGCCAGCAGGGGGGCGGTTGGCGGGAGCACCCTGGGGAGCGGCGGGGCGGGGAGCAGCGCCGCCGTTAACGGCAGGGGCGTTGGGGTCGGTGGGAGGAGGCGCACGGCCAGCCTGAGGGGGGCGGGGCGCACGAGGGTAGCCGGGCATGCCACCGTAGGCCTGGGGCGGGGCCTGACCGTAGGGCGCGGGCAAGGGCATACCAGGGACCTGGCCGTTGGGAGGGTAGCGGGGGACGAGGAGGCATCATGCCAGGCTGGCCGTAGCTCATCATGCCGCGACCGCCAGGGGGAGGGGGGTAGGCGCCAGGGCCAGGCGGATAGTACATGGGGCTGTTCATGTAGCCACCAGGAATGCCAGAGGCAGCGGCCTGCTGCATGCGAATCTGGTTGCGCTGGGCAATCTGGCTCTCGAGTTGCTGGCGGCGGACCTCGCGGCGCTGGGCGAGCGAGACGTACAACGGCTTGGAGCCGATCATCTTGTTGTTCATCTCAGCCACGGCCTTGGTGGCCTCGTCAGGAGAAGAGAAGCAGACGAAACCAAAGCCCTTGGAGGTGCCCTTCTCGTCACGCATCACCTTGACGCTGGTGATGGTGCCGAACGGCTCGAACTCCTGGCGAAGGCGCTCATCGTCGATGTCGTCCTCGAGGTTCTTGATGTAGAGGTTGACACCTTGGTACTTGCTCATCTTCTCCATCTTAGCCTGCTCGTAAGACCTGCGGAGCTCCTCCTCGCGCTCGGCCTTCTTCTGGGCGCGGGCGACGAAGAGCTTCTTGCCGTGGAAGTCGGAGTCATGCAAGGCCTCAACCGCCTTCTGAGCTTCCTCGTGGGTCTCGAAGTTGACGAAGCCAAAGCCGCGGCTCTTGCCCTCGTCGTCAGTCTGCAGAACAGCAGACGTGATCTTGCCGAAGGGTTCGAACAACTGCAAGAACTCCTCCTGGGTGACCTCGGAGTCGACGTTCTTGACGTAGATGTTCGTGAACTGCGCCTTCATCTCCTCCATCTTAGACTGCCGCTCCTGTTGTACATGTAAGTAATCTGCACGTAGCTTGACTATAATGCAAAGCTGACCTTGCGAGAAATGTGGTGGCCGACGTAGACCTTCTTGTCGTTGAGCAACATACCGTTGACGGCCTTGATGGCAGTCTCGGCAGCCTCAGCAGTCTCGTAGTGGACGAAACCGTAACCCTTCGAGCGGCCGTGCTCATCGGTGGCGACCTTGCAAGAAAGGACAGTGCCGAAAGCGGCGAAGGTGTCGTGAAGGGCCTGCACGACATGTTAGATTCTCAACCTCCATATATGCGGTGTTTTGATCATGACTGACCTTGTTGTCGATCTGCTCGTCAAGGTTCTTGATGAAAATGTTGCCCTGGCCGGTCTTGCGGAGGGCGGGGTCACGCTGAGACCACATGATACGGCTGCACTAAAATGAGCGACGCGCAGACTTTGCTGTGTACGCCAAAAACTTACCAGGCACGGCCCTTGATCAAGGAGTAGTTGAGCTGCTCCAGAGCGCGCTCACCTGCAATCTCGTCAGTTTTCACCCTACAATAAGTCGTGATTTAACCAACCGTCAGCGGCATTGAGGTAGTTGACATAGGCGTAGCCGAGCGACCGGCGAGTGACAGCATCACGGCAGACACGGATGCTGCAGGCCACAAAGTCAGTGGCGCCATTCGGCGATAAGACCAGAGACGACGGGCTCACCTGGCCACAGGACCAATCATGTTGAAGATCTCGAAAAGCATGGCCTCGGTCACGGTCGGGTCCAGCTCACCGACATAGAGGGAAGCAGAAGGAGCCGACACGGTCGGAGGAGGGGGGTTGTACGCCACGGGAACAGGCGGGGGAGGAGCAGCCTCGGCAACGTGGGGCTGGGGGACAGCCTCCTGGGCGGGTGCGACGGCGGGGGAAGACATTGTATTTTCAGGTATGTTGGGGGGTCGTTACTGCTTTGTGGACTTTTCTGCGACTGCGAGGGCGCGAGCGGTGAGCTGCTGGGCTGCGGCGAGCAAAATTGAACGATGCGAGATACGCACACAGGAGGCGACAGAGCAACTGCTTTTTGGATTTTTTTAGTATAGGGGATTTTATGAATGTGTTTTTGACCTGCGATGAAGACGAGATCAACGGTGAGCACGGCGCAGACGATGAGCAGGCAGCATCAGAGGGACTGACCAGAATGATGGTTGGATGAAAAGCCGTCGACGCGGGCAGCGCTTCTAATACAGGGAAATGATTCAAACTCCGCCCAATCGGCGTCGGCGCTTGTACTGCACATGGCACAGTGACAAAAGCGATCTGCCACACAATGGGCATGCTTTGGCCACGCTCCTGCCCACTGTCATTCTGACACATCTATCATCAATGCGTGTTTGTTTTACGAGAGAACAACGCTCGATGGCATTTGGGGGAGCAAAACGACATGCGTAAGTAACAACAACTGGTGGCACCGATGTCCGCTAGCGGCATAAGATAAGGATCATCATCATACGCAATAGCCTCATCCCCGGGTGAAGTACGCTTTCGCGCCGTGCGTGGCAAGTTCCGCCTTGGCCTAAAGGAAGGCGGTCACAATGAGTTAATGCATGTCAATAGACACATGGACCGGAGATAGCTTGCCTTCTCCATAGAATGCCCAGCGGCCTTGTGGTGGGCCCAGATCTGAAGTGGCACAGCGCTGAATATTGAACACACACGTGAAGAGAACGTGCGAGAATGCGCACCTGGCGGTAGTAGTACGCCAGCCCCACACCCTGCACCACCCAACCTACCGTGGCAACAGTGCCGACGATAGCAGATGGAAGGGACGGCTTCGTGAAGGCTTGGATGGTCTGAATGAGCCCGGCAGAACCAGTGCTACATACCAAGAGATGAGTGCATGGCTCAATTCGCCACCCGAAAGGCTTTTACCTCGGAATACCGATAATCCTACGAACTATTCGTCAGTTGGGGTACACACAGATTAGTAGCAGCACTGACATGTAGATCGAGAATATCAGGTGGAACCCTCCAAAGAAGAAGTACAGATCTGGGAAACGTCTCGGTTACGAGTCAGACATGGCTTTAGTGCGTCCGCTTACAATAGTATAGAGCTTGCTCCTTCACAGACAATTAGCACCCATTGCGTGTCTTTACACGAGGTCACATACCTTCATATAGCCATTATAGATTGGTCTTACCACACAGTCAGCAGTTGAGTGCTAGGTCGCAATAGTGAACGCTTACCGGTACCATAGCAAGAATGACAAGGGCGTGATGAAGATAAGGTAGCTAGAGCCATGCAACGCATGAGCTGGCTCCATGATTCATGCGCGAGAGCCTGGTATACGCACCCAATGCTTGAGCCTAGATCACTACCACCGTTGGACGAGCCAGATGCCAGAATGCATATACATGCCACCATGTTCACCACCAGGGTGCCGGCAAGGACCAGCCAAAGCTGGTACAACCGAGTAATAAGCGGTTGTGAGGCCTGAGGGATCTCATCCTGAATCGAATGGAAGATCAAGGGGAAGACTATAGCATCGTCGCGGTGACAGTCAGGTCAAGTTGCATAGATGCCATGCACAATGTTCCAGATTCGCGGACGTACAAGGCGGCCAGTTGTTGCGCCCATGCCTCCGGATGTGCTCCTGCTTTTGGGCAAGCTCTTGCTCTCTCCGCTCGAGGTCCAGCTCTCGTTGTCTCAATTCTTCAAGTCGTGTCGCATTCTGGGAAGCCTGCGCCTCCGCGGGGTCTTCAAAGGGATTCGTGTCGAGCGAGTGCGTGGACGCGAACGGGTTTTCGTTAGGATAATCTGGTCAAGCAGGGCTCATGAGAGGCGAAGAAGAGACGGCAATCAAGCAGCGAGGCCTACTCATGAGGGATTACAGTCCGGGTGTGGTATGGTGTGGTATACAAGTATGATGGGACAGAGAGAGGAGAGTGTCGCTGAGGCTGCGGGAGAGGCGCGGTCTAGCGCCGCATTCCGCGCTGGCGGCGCGATGCTGGCTTGTTCCGGTTGCCTCTTTCGATGATACGACCGACTTTCAACGACAACCATGCTTTCTCAACAACTTGCAGCGCTGGCAGACTCGGAATTTCTTGCAGCCCATGAAGCGATACTGGCGGTCTAACGACTGAAACCGGGACGATATCGAGACGAACTTCAACACCCGGTGTGGCTCTGCAGGGCCAAATGGGTAGGCTCGCCTGCCAGATGATACGCTGTCGCCGCCATTCCCCGCATCATATATACGAACACCTCCTGTGCTCGACTCGGAGTCCGCGACGCTGGCCTGGGACGGTGGCGGTATCCTAGGACATTGGCGTTCCAGCATCCTTGACAAGATTGAAGCATGCTGGGATTCTGAACCTGACAGACTCCGTTCTACGTCGACACAAACTCCTTTTCCGACTTGCATACTAGGCACATGTCAGGGGAGACGCGCAACCAGCCAATGGACCACGCTTCTCAGCCAGTAAGCGAGCGTTCCAAGTTTGGGTTCTCGGTTGCTTGCGCCCATGTCATTCGCGGTACGTACGTTTACGTTGTCCCTGTTCCAGTTTGGGCGCATTTTGTGGAATGGACCCAGGCCGGGGATGATTCACCTCTGGGAATCGGACAGGCTGGACGGGTGCTGGCAGGCTTGTACGGCGCGGGAGCCTCGCCGGAGCGGCAGCAAGCCATGTGGAATAAGTGGGGTCTCGGCGATACACCACGCTCGGCGCCCCACCGGAGGAGCCATGGCGGCCACTGCGCCTGCCGCCTGCCGTGTATTCAATCTGAATCGATGGTCCCGCGCCGGCACCGCCATATCTACTGCAGCTCATGGCAGACCGGTCGTCTTGTTCAGCAGCAAGTATCGGGGGTGCAATGGGCATGTTCCTCATATGTGCCCTCAAACTGGGCTGATTGGTTCTAGACCGGGAGGGGTGCCATGTGCAGTGCATTTCTCTGGGAGGAAAGGCAAATATTTGCGTGGCTGCGGCACGGGCGCCTGCGGGGAACGCCGACAGGGCGTTGAATAAAAACGGTGGGCGGTGGAATGAGAGCGCGTTGTCCGTTCACCTTCACGGTCTTCATCACTCTCCTTCCCCTTCCCGCCCTTCCCTCCCTCGCCTACTCGGCGTGCTCTTGTCGGTAAGTCCGCCCCTTGCCGCCAATCTCCCGTTGCCCTAACGCCCTTACGCGCTTCCGCCTCCAGCAGTCGCTCTCTTAAACCCCCCGGTCCCTTCTTTTTTGCCTTCACTCCTTGCCTCCTCGCGTCAAGAGTTCTCTCTCTCCCTCCAGACCGTACTCCAACCAACCTCCGTCGCACACAATGCACTTCCTCTCGCTTGCTTCCCTCGCTCTTGCCGCCTCCGGCGCGGCCGCCATCGCCATCCCTCGTCACCATGTCCGCGACACTTGTCCCCCCAAGCCTGCTACTTACGCTGAGGGCTACTTGGAGGCAAGTATACTATTCTTTAACCGGGCGATGTCATCTTCTAACAACCAGAATAGGACTACTGTGTGTACCACAAGAGGTACATGGCCATCGACTGCGAGTCTCAGCATAACACGCCCTTCTTTGACGCGTGCTGCCACCCTATGCTGGTACGTTTGTTTTAACCAATAAGGTTTCTCATCGCGCGTCTAATTCGTGTCGTAGGCTACGGAGACCCTTGCCAAGAACCGCGCTCCTCAGTGCGACCCGGCTAACCGTGTCTCCTCTACCCTTGTTTCGGCGACTCAGACCTCGACGGCGACCTCTGCTACTCCCACCGCTTCCCAGGTCTTGAGCACCAGTGGTGATGGCGACGATGACGATGACTGCGATGATGAGGACGATGAGCCGACGTCCACTGCTTCGTCAGCTACGCCTACTGCGACCTCGGACGATGACGATGAGGACTGCGACGATGATGACGATGAGACCTCTAGCTCGGTTGCCCACACTACTTCCGCTGCTTCGCACACCAGCGTGGCTGCCCAGACTACCGCGTCCGCGTCTTCGACCCCGGCGCCCCAGTCTACTCACGTCTCTTCGACCCACGTCGCTTCGTCCACGTCCCACAGCGCCACTCCCTCGAAGACTAGCTCGAGCCCGCCCCAGTCGACGAGCAGTGCTTCCTCGTCTGGCTCCGGCACCTTCGACGGAAAGTGAGTCGGCCTATATGCGCTCCTCAGATCAGACGCTGACGCGTAATTTTCAGCGCCACCTTCTACTACCAGAAGGGTAACGCTGGCGCGTGCGGTGACAAGAACCCTGACTCCGCCCTTATCGCCGCTATGCGTAAGTGACACCACTGATTGTAGTAATGAAGGGAGGAAATCTCACGTATCGCACAGAGACCAAGCGTTACGGCGATCTCAGCGAGAAGTCGCCTCTCTGTGGCCAGCAGGTGAAGATCACGAACAAGAACAACGGCAAGACGGTCACTGTCACGATCGCCGACGCTTGCCCCTCCTGCCTGACCGAGAACGACATTGACCTCTCTGAGGGTGCGTTCACCCAGATCGCCACCATCCCCGAGGGTGAAGTTCCCAGTAAGTCTTGATCTTTCCTCCATACTGCGCCCCCACGCTGACCTCCTACCTAAGTCTCTTGGGAGTTCATCTAAAGGGCACGCATGCTGCGTAGCTCAACGATTCTCCTCCATTTCTTGTGCATTGTCTGGGTTCCTGTCTCGTTTTCCCTCTCTGCTCTTGGTCTAGGGCCAGTCCCTCTTTCTCGGCTTTAAATGACGCATGGCGTACCGTCTGGCTAGTGATGACTGCGAAGAGTTGACACGATACTGACGACCCCGGTGGCGGAGGCATCGCTCTCGCACCTCATCACTGTACGATACGCTGTGTAGCAGTACTTTTTCATGTGCATTCCTGCGGAAGCTCTCGCTTGGTAGCTGTTGTCCTGGCACACATAGCTCTTTTAAGCTTTACCGGTTAATGTTATCGCGTTCTTATGTTCTGCTGTTCGACTCTGAATGTCATTATGTGTCGTATGTCAAGCTCGAGTAGACTGCGAGCTGTGCTGCAGTACAGTCAAGGTGAGAATTCTTAGAAAAGCTTGCAGGCATTCAACCGACGTCCTGCGGTTGCCGATGGGTGGAAGACTTGATGTGGTCACGATCGAGATCTCGCTCTCGACGCAGGGCCGGTGACGTCGACATGGTGGTCGCGATCAAGGCCGTAAGACGCCGCCAGTTCATACATAACCTGCGTCCAAACCACCACATTCCCGACTTCCCGCCTACAGCTGCATGCACCGACTTCCAAGCTAACTTCAAAATTAACCACAGCCATGGAACCCGTCATTCAGAAGATACTCGTCGTTGGAGGGAACGGCTTCGTCGGTGCGTCTGTGCTAGTTTCACGCTACATCACAGACGCGTGAATCACCTCCGTCTGCGCGTACCATAGGTTCTGCGGTATGTAGGACTGTGCTTGCGCGCGGTATGAAGGTCGCCAGCATTAGGTCCGTCATTTCATTACTTCTGGGTTATGAGCGTGAAGACTGACACCCATCCAGCTCTTCCGGAAGACCATGGCAGACACCCAAGGGGCACACGCCCAGCTGGGTGCACAAAGTGTGGTCGCGCCCCTTCCTCCCCCTCCGTGCACGCGCTCATCACGTTCCGCCTCTCTTCCTCTCCGCGTTGACAGGTCGAATGGCACCAGGGTCGACGCGCTGAAGCCGGAGACGTACGCGCACCTCTTACCGGGCGTGTCAGCCGTCGTGCACACGATCGGCACGCTCTTCGAGAAGTCGGGGTACAAGAGCGCGGTCAAGGACGGGAGCGTGCCCCGCGTTTTGAGCAGTGCGGTCGCCGCTGCGACGGGGTGTGGGGGGTCGGCGAACCCTCTCGAGAGGGAGGAGAAGCGGAGGGAGGGGAGCTATGCGTTGGTCAACCGCGATTCTGGTGCGTTTTTCACGCCTCGCCGCGACGTTCTGCTTCTGGCGCGGACGCTATCTACTTTGCAGACTAAGTAGCTGACTTTGTCATGCCTACATGCGTGTTTCTCTCATGATCGTCGGCCCTCGTGCGTTCATTCCGTGGGACGCTGCGAACGTTGTGCGCCTTCCAGCATTGACGGTGTGCAAAGCGTTCATCGACTCGCAAGCTGAGCTCAAGGTGAACGGCCCCCGCGCGTTCGTGTACATCTCCGCCGAGGACTGTGGGCGGCCACTCATCCCTGCGGGGTATGTCGAGTCCAAGCGGGAGGCTGAGGCCGGTATTGAGGAGATGACGAAAGCCAACCCCAACTACCGCGGGGTGTACATCAGACCATGTAGGCTGCGATTCCTTCACCACTGCTGCATATATGAACGCCACACTAATGCTTTCGTGCAGCACTCATCTACCACCCACACTTCCGCCCGATCATCTCGCCCATGGCTGCCCTCCTCGACCTCTCAGCCACAATACACTCAAAGGCACCTGCAGGTTTCCCCACTCCATCGGCCATCTTGCAGACTCTTGGTGGGCTGTTGCCGCGCCCCGCGCGGCCGGACCTCACCCCGGACTCGCCGTTGCATGCCCTGGCGCGCGCGCTGACGATTCCGCCGATCCATGTGGACCATGTTGCGGAGGCGATATGCATCGCGGCGGACAACGCGCGGACGGACGTGCGAGGACCGTACGGGGTTGCGGAGATTAGGGAGTTGATTGGTTGGCACCAGAAGGGCCAGAAACCCGCGGCTGCTGCGCACGCATGATTTGCAGTCGCGTTTCTACCTTGAAGGGGTTCGTGGATATCGTGAAGCCTTGAGTATCTAGTTATGTGTCGAGTTCGACAAGTCATACGACTTGCGGCTTGTGTAGTACGATTCGTAGTTTTCCGTGGGTCATGTCTACACCACGGAGGTTGACTCACGGGGACGGCTTCGCTCCGCAGTGACAACAGTAGGCACTTGTGAACTGCTTACCCATGGTGCCCAGGGGCCAGGTTGCGATGAGCCTGCTGTGTAGACCCTCATCACCCCACAGAATACAGGGTGATCTATCCAGACCTCCCCCGCAGGCCACCCATCAGGTCCCGGGTTAAAGGCTAGTCGGAACTCAGGGCTGAGAAAGGTGATGCCTTGCGCAATAGCGGTCGCTCTTTGGCGGAGCTTATGGCCCTGCAGCGGAGGTCTATATGGGAGGAAGTTTCCACAGCGAGGGCTCGCTAAACGTGTCATCCCTCCATCAAAGCCTCCTTGCGACGGACGGACAAGAATTGAGTACCCCTAATGGGAGATTCGCGTGAGGACAATGGGTGGGACGCATGAGGACGCATGCTGTAGAGACAATAGATTGCAGAGAATATACAATTTGCAATATTATCGCTCGCTTACCCTGTGTCACGGACACACCGTATTCTACTAAGTAATACATCAGTGTTCGGAATCCGCAACCACGCTCACCACTACTCTCTGAGTCCCTCCAGCCTCTCAGCAGTCCGCGTTCGCTATGTCCTTTGTACGTCTAATCTCACTATGAAGATAGTTGATGTTGGTCACTATTCTTGGCTCGTAGCCTATCACTCCGTCCTCCTCCCCCGCTCGTCCACGCAGGTCTGATCCACAGCCCCAGCATGACGGGCCTTCCTCACAGCGTCAGAAGCCTACCGGAACCATCTTCAAGTTCGACGAATACGTAATGAAAACGATTCCGGACTGGGTGCCGCACACCGAAGAAGAGTTCAAGGCTCAGCTGAAGAACAACAGTGGTGTCACAGAGGCCGAGACACAGGCACTCATCGACCAATGTAATTGGGCAGCGGAGGACGGTTTCAAGTCGGGCGCTCTTAGCGTTCGAGCACTTGGGGTAAGTCGACGCCAGTGTTCTCAGCGCATGTGGTGCTGACTACGACTTTCGACTTCAGCGGAAGCCCGCGGTCGACGACCCCAACGTTTACACAGTCCGCATCCCGGGCACGGACTTAGCTATCCGCATGTGGGACGGCGGCATGGACCTCTACGGACAGTTCTGTCTCGATTTCTTCGACGTCCGCCGCAAGGTCGCCGTGAACCTCCCCGAGGGGTATACGCTGTGGCCGGCGGGCACGAATGCGCCGGGTGTCTTCATGATGCCCATGGATGGTCCCCTGCCTTCGTGGGAGGCGTGCTTTGGGTATAAGCCGGAGGCGATCCCTGCTGGGGAGGAGAAGTGGAGTGTTGTGGCCGGGTCGTACATCACTCTGCAGCGGAGTGACCGCCCGGAGGACAACTTCACGTTCGCGGTCCCCATGAGACAAGTCCCCATGTACCAATGCCGGCCTATTGCGCAGCCAGTGCGTGGACCAGTGGCCTAAATCACTTGGTTCACTCGACGCGCCCGAGCTGCTGTACGTCTAACTATGTAATATATACCTCGACTCATCATACCACTCCGAATCCTCTCTACGTCTTGTATATCGGACACTGTCCTTGGAGTTGATTGACTGGCATCAGAAGGGCCAGACGCCCGCTGCGGCTGCGCACGCATACTTACGTCAGGTAAGCGCAGATACTTGAGCCACTGCCATGGTGCATGTTCGGAATCGGCGACCACTACGTGGGCGCGTTCTCTAGCTCCCCGAATCCTCGTACTTACGTCGTCCCGCGTTCGCCATGTCGTTTGTACGTCTCATCTCTCGCCATGAAGTTGTTCGATGTGAAGCTGACTGTTCGTGGCTCGTAGCCTGTCGTTCCGTCATCCTCCTCGGGGCGCGCTCGTCCACATAGGTCTGATGGCCAACAACCCCAGCATGACGGGCTTGAGTCCACACAGCGTCGAAAGCCTGCCGGTACCATCCTCAAGTTTGACGAATACGTAATGAAGTCAATCCCGGATTGGGTGCCCCAGACCGAAGAAGGAATCAAGGAGCAGCTGAAATACAGCGGAGCCACTGAGGCCGAGATACAGCAGCTCATCGACGACTGCAACAAGGCGGCGGAGCATGACTATAACTCGGGCACCTTTGCCGTTCGGGCGATTGGGGTAAGCCGATGCCAGCGTTTCCAAGTACACAGTGATCTATGGTGCTGACTGTGGTATGGTACACCTCGACTTCAGCGGAAACCTGCGGTCGACGACCCCAATGTCTACACAGTTCGCATCCCGAACACCGACTTGGCCATCCGCATGTGGGACGGCGGCATGGACCTCTACGGGCAGTTCTGCCTCGATTTCTTCGACGTCCGCCGCAAGGTCCCCGTAAACCTCCCCAAAGGGTACGCGCTGTGGCCGGCGGGTACGAGTGCACCGGGTGTGTTCATGATGCCTATGCAAGGCCCCCTGCCTTCGTGGGAGGCGTGCTTTGGGTATAAGCCGGAGGCGATCCCTGCTGGGGAGGAGAAGTGGAGCGTCGTGGCTGGGTCGTATATCACTCTGCAGCG
Source organism: Trametes cubensis (assembly GCA_029747595.1). NCBI lineage: Eukaryota > Fungi > Basidiomycota > Agaricomycetes > Polyporales > Polyporaceae > Trametes > Trametes cubensis. The sequence goes on from JAPEVG010000017.1 coordinate 156,789, forward strand.
GAGTGACCGTCCAGAGGATAACTTCACGTTCGCGGTCCCTGTGAGACAGGTTCCTACGTATCAAGACCGGCCCATTGCGCAGCCAGTGCGAGGACCGGTGGCCTGAAGAAACTAGGTTCATTCCAGGACCCCCGTTAATGGTAGGGGAACCCGGATGGCCTCCTCCGGAATTTCAGCGATTTTGTCCTCAAAAAAAATGGCCCTTTTTGGGCCCAAATGTCCTAAAAAAATCCGGGTCNGCCCCCTTCGGGGGCCGACCGTCCGTAACCCCAACCCGGGTCCTGGAGTCAGGCCAACTGTCCGGAAACTCACATCCGGGTTGAAAATCCAGCGAAATTGTCCGGAAAGCTCATGTGAAGCGTAGAATGCATGTAGGGTATGCTGAATGTACACTAGAATTCGCAGAAGTAATAGGAAGCTGGGCTATCATATGTAGAAAGCTAAAAGTACACCCATCAGTTGCCGAGGTCTTCATCCGCTGCTTGCCCGCTCTTCCGTCGCAACTTCCCAAGCTCCTTTATAGCGAGTGACAGGTTTGTCAGGGTCGTGGGCTGCTGAAGCCGCTGCAACGCGTCGAGAACGCTTGTATCGAGTGTGAGGGTCCGACGATCTGCGCTAAGGGTATGTTCTCCAGGAAGGACGCGCAGAAACAAGTCTGCAGAGATGAGTGCAAATGTAAAGGTCTGGTATGGAGCCATGCGGCGCAGAATAGCACGGAACTGTGTCGAATGAATAGGCTCGTATACTTGAATGGCCACATAGGACACAAGCCCAATGTGGTCAACAGAGGGCCTCCAAGAATGCTTGCCGTTCTTGCCACCGTCGCGCGAGTAGACAGCAAGCACTAGGTTCCAAGACAGATTAGAGTTGTACTTGTAATGGACGCAATGCCGAAAAACTTACCCCGACCTACAAGCAAACGTGATTCCAAGAATACAAGTCCGTACGTGTCGGGACCGAGGAGTGAATGGAGGGAGCCTTGGGTAGGCTTGCCGATGAGGGCATCCGCGACCTGGCTTGAATCGGGTACTCTGTGTTGTGCGAAAACCTTGAGCCGTCGTTTCAGTACCTGTTCGCAGCATGTCTAAGTCAATCCATGCAGGAATGTTGCAGATTGACGGTACTCACAGTGGCAGCACGCTGTCCAGCTGATAGCGTGGCGTTAAGAGAGTTTCCGTTCGGGGGAGCGTTGGTCCATCGTGCGCTCCGCTCTAACCCCATACCAATACCCTGGCCGCTCTGCTGCTGACGGATCACATCTTCCATCTGTCGTATCAGGAGCCGGCGCGCTGACTCCTTCGCCTTGGATGAAGATAGAATATCTGTGGAATGATAGCACGTCCGTGAGCGAGGTCGACATAGGACGTCTTTAGAACTCACCAGACTCTGAAGATGGAGCGGCCGTGGACTTGGAGTCCGGCTCGGATGTGCCATTTGATCGTTGGCCCATGCGCACACTCTGTGCAGCACGCCGTGTCCCGTGTGCTTGCCGTATGTTGTTGATGGGCGAGTAGTCGATGTTCTCTGCGGAGAACAGGGGACGGTCAAAGGCACGCGTAGGTTCGGCAGGAAGGCATCCGAGTAGCTTGCTTGATGCCGCCTCGAATGCCATCTGAATCTCCAGGCGATCTTCCTCTTCATACTGCGCGAGCTCAGCATCAAGAACATGAGAGGCTGCGTTTTGCCTGTTGCCAGATTGCAGGTATAGATAGGATGAGCATGCTTGTACTGTAGTACAAGGAACTTAGGACTCACGCAATGACTGTATCGTTCATAGCCAGCGCTGCTGCGGCACATGTCAGGTTGAGGAACTGTTCATCGGCCCGGTCATCGCGCTCCGACCAAGTATGCTCGTGTGCACCAATTAGGCCTTCGAGCTGCGCGGCCTCGTTACAATCGTCCATGTTGTTGCCTTCTGTCTCTTCGTCCGATGAGATATCAGACTCGTCGGATAGCCATGCGGTTTGAACATGGTTAGAAGGCGGTGTGACTGCAGGAGACGGCTGGGATGTGCTCAGGCTCGCGTCGGGAGCATACCATGAGGAAATACTTGGGAGTGTACCCGGCGGACCATTCAACGTTGCATGGGCGGGGGTGAGGAAGTCAGCAGGTACTATACCAACGAGAGAGAAGAGGCTCTCGGTCTCCTCCCAAGCATCGTGAGCAGCTGCTGCAATTTCCGCGTCGGTTGGGAACTGAGCGAGCTGTGCAAGGTCAATATCATCAGTGTCGAAGTAGCTATGCGCGTACCCAGCTGCGCGCGCTTTCGCCTCCGTGGTGTGTGAGAACTTGATGATAGAGCGGAGTAGAACGTGCAACCGAGGGATCATGTACAGGAAGTCGAGATGCGTGAAGTCCTTGACCAGTTTTCGACATTCAGCGAAAACGTGCTCGCAGACTTCGCTCGAGTGCAGCCAGGGAACCAAAGGTGTCTTGCCATCCAAGTGGTCCCGGTAGATAACGATCAGCCCAATGAGGCCATCAATGAGGATACGAGCGATGTCAGCAGCCTCGCGTGAGATGAAGTGACGTGATTCCGAGTACCCTGCAGCCTTGAGGTAGGCACGCCAGGTGTCCAAGAAGTAGCGAGCACGCAGAACCATCTTGACACGCTCAAGATGTGAGATGTGCCGGTTCTGGTAAGCGTCGACGAGTTCACCTAGGACGAAGAGATAGACGACCATAGCAGCACGCTCGGGATGCTTCTGGGTCAGATATTCTAGGGTTGTCGCCGAGAACAGGCGCGTCGCGGCATTGTCATCTTGACGATCGAGCTTCTCGATGTCACGGTTGAACAGTGGGCTGTCTTCGAGGAACGCGAGCAGGCGTGCCCAGCCATACATAGCAACATCATTCCCTAAGATGAGTAAGCGAGCGCCAGAGAAGAGGTTGTTCCGGAAGGTCTTCAGAGCGTGCTTTGAATCTTGGATCATGACGATTGGTTGGCCGTTGTATACAGCGATCTCAACCGTCAGCGGAGGGTGGTCTGCGCCGAGTGGGTGAGGTATGATGTGCGTGATGTGGTGGTCCGCATCCTGGATGAGAAGATTCTGCAGCGCCCGCTCTGTCTCGGTTCCGTCGCATGCGTACGAACACACTGCGACGCCACGCTCAAGAAGACCCTTGAGCAGAGGCTTGATGAGTGCATGCAAGTCAGCTACCGACAAGGAGTTCGGAATCGCTCTTGCCGCCACCACTATAGGCGGAACCTTGGGAAGGGGTATCTGCAAGCACCACAGACGTAGCTATGAGGCAAAACATGATGGGGAAGATTTAGAGCATAGGCTACATTAGAAGGATGAGCCACATACCTTAGTCGCCTTTGCAATCGATGGGTCATGGAGGAGACGTTGCAGCTCCTCGACGTTGGCCACCGCACGAGGTTCATCCGTTCCGCCTACTAGCATATGGCATTCCTTCTCTGCGTCCCAGTATGTTCGGAAGGAAGGATGGAGTTTGGTATCGTCACAGCTGAGTCCTACTGGCTTCCCTTGATAGTGGAGCTTGCGGAGATAGTCGTCGACAATAGTGAAGGTGTCACTACATACGGATAGTGGAAACTTGGGCGCCACGTTCTGAGTCTTCCTGGAATCACAGCAACGTTCATCAGCATATATACAGTAGTATAACTGTAGCAGGTAGCGCGTACTTCAGATGACGTATAGTCGGCAGCGGGAAGTGCTGAGCAAGTAGACGGTAGAGCTCCGGGCTGATGATTGCACACATGTTGGCGAACTCCACCAGTGATGGGCCGTACTGGAAGTTCTGTCGTCCAACACCGCGCTCCTCACGGTCCATTAGCTCAGCTAAGGCACTCATCATGTTGCCAACAACCGGATAGCCAGAGAGCGCGCCATTCGCTAAACCTGCTGCAAGACGGGCGTACGCAGTTGCATCGGGGTCCTGCAGTTCAACAAACAAGAGTCAGTGAAGGTCCAAGCTGAGGGTGTTATCGAGAGCCGTACCTCTGTCATCAGGATTGACTCGAGTCCGCGCGAATGAGAGAAGAGATGAGCCAGAGTTTCGCTGCGGTACTTCGAGTTCAGGTGCTTGTAGTGAAACTTCTCCGAGGCTCGATAGACGGCTTTTCGAAGGGTGTTCTTGAAGGGTTGTGAATCGAGTACGTCAGAACACTTCCCGCAGAGAGCAGGCTGATCGGCGTTGACCAGAGATGCATCCACAAATCGCTCGCAGGTGACAGACCGGACAACGGTCGCGTGGATATCGTTTCGCCATGTACGTCGCTGAACCTGGATGTCGTCTATGATCGTCTTCTCTGCCTGTGAGAGTTCCTTGTATGGGCGGCCGTAGCGTTGCTCGGAGAGTGCACCGACGGTTGTAGACCCGCCGCCATCTGTGAAAGCGCGTCGGAGGTACAGGGGGATGCGTTCATCAACGCGTTCATTGATACCAGTACAAGGAAGAGTGTTGGAATCCGAGACGCTGGAAGGGCGCTCAGTATGGGAAGAGACGCTGAGATGTACGTTTGGGCGATTCGATTCGTGATGCTGACGTCCTCGGACATCTCTTCTTTGTTCACGTCCACCAGGTTCGACGGCCTCTTGTCCGTTGTACCATTCGACCCAAGCGATGCCGAGCCTCGAGAGGGATTCCCGTCCACCTTCTTGAACCATGTGAGTAACGAGTGCGTTGTCGTCCGAGGCATCTTCTTCCCCACACCGAACTGACGCGCATTGCATTTTGTGACGTGTTCGCGGAACCGAGTCGTGCTGTACGGGCCCTTCATGTACTTCCACTTCGCACACCGGGAGTGCCAGACCTGCCAGCGACGTCTCTTACCAAACTCGCGAACCTCTGCTGCTCGATCAAGGGCTGCGAGTTTCTTCAAAAACCGATCGAGTTTCTTCTTGTTGATGTTGAACGACCCATTCTGGAGAGAGACGTTGATTTGTGCAGCGTCTTGTGCCGATCGACTGATACCTACGGGCCCCGCGATGCGTGAGTCGTTCTGTCGCCCTTTTGGTCTCGTGTCTATAATATGGCCATCAGAGTCCGTATCTGACTCGTCTGTGGAGCACTCCGTCCCCTCGTCCTTCGATTCGTCGCTACTCGAGTCTGTAGGCGCAGTGGACGGTGCTGGAATATCATCAATAGAGGCCAGTGACTGTTGCGGGTGCGGCTCGTCAAACGAGGTCGTAGACGCACGCCGAGTGTGCGTAGTTTTCCGTTTCTAGTACTTGCGGTCAGCTAATGAATATCTATACCCAAGTAAAATTACTTGCGTTGTCAAGATGTGCTTGTGCTAGTATGCTGAAGTACTCCACCCGGAGGGATCGTGCCTTCGATTGGTGAAATAGCGGTGCGTCAAATATGTTGTGTGCGAGCGTGTTGATGGTGCAGACCCCACAGGAGCTACTATCCTGTTGAATTCCATGGGGAATTGCATTACCGTTGCAGCGGAATACGGCGTCGAATTCGCCCTTAAGCCATGCTTGAAGTGCCTTGACAAGCTCCCTGATGGTGCGTGATGGCTTTGTCTTGCTGTTCAGGGGGAGCTGAGAGTCGCCTGAGGATGTGTGTAAGTATGGCCGTCATGCAGATGTGCGGTCAGACCGGTACCATAACTGATGGTGCGATCCACGAAGTTGACACAAAACGCGACCCAATGGTTGTTGTCGACGTTGATGGGAAAGAAGAGACGCTTCTTTTGCCCGTCGTCCAACCGCGCCTTGAGTGCATGGAGCATGCTGTCTTGCTCAATCGGACGGCCGTGAACGTACGTTGCCATAACACAGTGCTGAAAGGCGAGTGTCGTAACGATGGTATTGCAGGAGAGTTCGGGGTTGGCTAGGACGCGGTTGGCGAGGTTCGTAGTCAGCATGTCGACTGCTTCGTCGTCGAGCCACTGATCTGACAGTAGCCTGGCCAGCGCATCAGTAGTTGTAGCAGCACCAAGCACGCGCAAGTCTTCGCCCCACGCCAGAGTATCCATGAAGCCCCGCGCCCGCTGCGATAGGCCTGTCGATACGAACTTCTCGTCAAGCTTGTCCAGCCATACCACAGCCTTGCGCCATGTCGCCTTCTTCATGAGCGTCATCGACATCTCTGACCAGTAGGTGAGGGCGTGGAGGGGAAGCCGTGATTGCTTGTACCGTGAGTCAACGATAGACTGTGCGCCATCGAACCATGCTTGACCAAAGGCACTCTCCAGGTCTTTGAGGAACGGGGGTGGAGGAATAGGGCGCGACCAGGTAATTCCAACGAGCGTATCCGTCGGGAGCTCTTGACTGAATGCCTTTGACGCCTTCTCAAATGTCAACCGTGCAGGTTGACTCGGGAGGTCCAATCTGAGCAGCTGCGAGACAGGGATGTGCGGCGCCGGCAACAGGGAGGCCTGGTCGGGAGGTATGGCAAGTACTTGCCGTCGTGCTGCAAGCACAGGGGGAGGTGTATCGACTGCCGGGTATTTTTTATTTTGCATGATCCAGTCGGTATCCTTCCACTCAGAGAGAGCTTCTGCATCGTCTAGAAGATCAATGGTAGAAGACATTGGTAGCACAGTTGTCGAGCCCAGCACCTAGCGACCGAGTGAATGCAGGATAGCGAAAGACGAGCTTGTTCGGCCGGGTACTAGCCACAGTTCTATGTTGTACACTCTTGTGCAGATTAGTAATGGGATAATAACGGCTCGAAGTAATGACTACAAATGATGTTAACACTTCCGACTAGAGTAAGAGTTTTATTATAGTCTGGTAATAGACTGTCTTTGAAAGGCTTTGTCCAAATCAACGCGTCTTTTAAGAGGTACTAAAGCGTTAGCTAGCCTCATGGCTACTATCGGTAAGCGCTGTTACAAATAGACTCCCGTCCAGTACCCCGCCGGGCCGTCGCGCACCCACCAAGCAACTTGTCCTCGAGCCGATCCGGCATTGCGCCGGCTCGTCCCATTTTGTCCCCACCACGAAAGCGGGTTGAAGCCCGATTTGTGCGATTTTTGTCCTCAAAACACCCGGCATTAGGGGGTCTCCGCGGGCCCGATTTGTCCGAAAACACACCCGGGTGCCCCTACCATTAACGGGGGTCCTTTCATTCCTCGCACTTTCGCCGCGCATGCAAATGTAATGTACATGTATATGCCTGACTGAGCATATATATGCATACTTGGCCCCATCAGTCCACTCGGAAGCCCTTCTACGTCGTGTACATCGGATACTGTTCCTTGTCCAACGCACGGTATTCGCCACTTTCCATACCTCCTCCTATGCGGTCCCTGTGTAGCGCTGCTGCGCTATGGCGAAATCTACTGTAAATCCAGTCATGCAGGGGCCATCCGGCTCTTGGATACATTATGCCCGAGTCGGGTGGAAAAGGTGATCGTATTGCTACAGCTAGATGTTCAGTTAGAAAGAAGATGGCAGCGGAGATAGACATGACTAGACTGTGGCTGAAGGTGGCCTGACAGGAATGGGGTGAGAGCGCCTGGGAGAGACGGATCGCGTGACGGGATGCCGGAGTCGCGCAAAGGCGTTGGGGAGCCGGCACCGTTCGTGGACCCACCGCCCAGCCAGAGCCAGTCCGTCTACAGGGGAAATGCGAATGCGGCCTAAGAGATAGGAGCCTCCCTCTCGCCCTCTCTCTTCTCCATCCTTCTCAGTCTCTCGTCTGCCGTCATCGCTGCTGTCCCACAGCGCGGACCCGACTGTCGTTTGTACGTCCCAGCTTCTGGAGCCGAGCGCGAACGTCCCCAGGAAACGCCGACCGGCCAGCCAAGTGCGCACAGAGAGCCTCCTCAATTCCGTGTTTGTCTGTAGAACCTTCTCCCAGTTCCCCCTCCATGTCTTCTCTCCTTCGGCCCAGCGCGTCCTCCGCCTCATGGCTATTCGCCGCCGCCTCCTCCCCCGCGCCGAGCTCCTCGCGGCATGCAGCGGTCTGCTGCAGGCGCGCTGCTGCTACCGCCAGTGTGAATCCGAGGCGCGGGATTAGTCAGTCTGCGGCCTCTCAGAAGGCCATCCCGTTCACGCTCAACACGACGCGTTCTGAGACCGCCCCTGCTCACGACGCGGCGGGCCACCAGCAACATGGGAGCGACGGGAAGGTGCTCAGGATGATCATGTTCGGTGCGTCAACTTTTTACTTGTTGGACGCGTGACGTCGTTGGCTACGCTGTCTGGTGATTGGGCGTCCATGGGACCGTAGCTGGGCTCCCGTCAACTGTGCAAATCCCCCTGAGCTTGTGGCGCTGATACGTTCTGGTTGGTGGTGCAGGCAAGCCCGGTGCAGGAAAGGGCACGCTCTCGGGGCGGCTCGTGAAGAAGTACGATATCGTGTCGATGTCGACCGGAGACCTCCTTCGGCAGCATATTGCAGAGAAGTGCGTTCCCCCACCTCAGCCATGTACAAGAACAACACGTTGAGAAGGTCACTGTCGTTGTATCCAGGACGGAGGTTGGCCTGCTTGCAGAGTCCATCGTCGCATCGGGAGGTCTTCTGCCCGATGATGTCATGCTCAAGGTCGTAACGAGCAAGCTCGACGCGTTGCAGAACAGGGTGAGTGGGAGTGCGCAGGAGCTAGTAAAATCCGTATACTGATCTGTGCTCTTATAGCACTGGATTCTGGACGGCTTCCCTCGGACACTAGGACAGGGAAAGCTTCTTGACGCACATCTACAGTCAGTTTCTTGCCGTGCCAGGCCGGTAGTTATATTTGAGAAGCCATTGTACTGATGACCATATGTAGCACGAAGGGCACACCCCTCAGCCTCATCGTCAACCTCGACGTGCCAGACGACGTAATTCTGGGCCGTATCTCGGACCGCTGGGTGCACCTTCCATCAGGTCGCGTCTACAACCTCTCGTACAACCCGCCCAAGGTCCCCGGCCACGACGATGAGACAGGCGAGCCGCTTACGAAGCGGCCAGACGACAACCCCGTGCGTCCATCTCGCAAACTCCTATCTACCACATCTCGCGTGCAGCATGACTCACCTTGCATCCGTCCCACAGGAGATCTTCGCTCGCCGACTGGAACAATTCTACGCATCGACCTCTCCCCTTTTGGCGTACTACAGCGCGCAGGCGGCAGGCTCTGCGGCGGCCACTCGCCTGGTGACGCTCGCCGGCTCGACGTCGGACGAGATCTGGCCGCAGCTCGAGAACGTCCTCCGCACGCACTTCCCGGCCGTCAAGGAGCGCCAGGACGTGAAGCGGCGGAACAGCCTGTCGGATGCGCTCCTCGCGCAGCGTGAGCGGGAACGCAGGGACAAGGGCGAGGCGGCAGTGCGGAACGCTTGAGTGCGAGCGATGGGGTGGGGGTGGTCGTGCGGCTGGCTGCCCGTGGAGTGCGTGATGCGTGCTTTTTGCTGTATACCTACATACATCTACGCCTACTGCTATGTAGTCTTCTGTGCTTGGATTTGATGAGATGTTGCGAAGAAACTATTGGGAGCGATTTCTGAGTGATATCGATACACACCAACGGTACAAGTTTTACAACATCAAAGCAGACTCATGATAACACAGGGGATCTCCGTTCTTTGCCGCTGTTATTGCAGAGCGTACCTGCACCGAACGTCAGCTTGCTTCAACGCGGACTCGTCGACCCGTTTCACGTACATCTTTACGGGGTACAGCCCTTCTGGAAACCCACGCTGGATCTGCTCGTGTACGACGCGAAGACCGGCTTCTGCAAACGCTTGCTTCCACGCCAGGTCCGATCTGGGTCACAGTTCAACAAAACAACAAGCTCAGATCCCATGCATATTGACACCGTGCACGAGACTAACCTTGTCAAGCTCGAATCGCTTTCGTCGAACACCACACGCGGCTCGCCCTTTTCAGAGCAGAGGTTCTCCTTCACAATGATGAAGCCCCGCGCAGGATCCCGCAGCGCAGCCTTGCTCCTCCGGAAGAACGCGACGAGGTCCGGGTCGCTCATCGCCCCGAGGCACCACTGGCACACCACCACATCAAAGCCAGTATCCAGATCATCCTCAGCCGGAACATATCCCACCCGTCCAAGGATCTTCGCCTTCCCCTCGGCGACACCAGCCGACGGCCGCGCGGGGTCAAAGTCCTGCAGCGTCGCCTGCACGAACGTCACGCTCTTGCGCCCGTCGCCGATGCCCTTCCACGGCGCCGCCTCCGGGTTCGCGTCCTCCGCGATCGACGCGCCCGTACCTGGGGCGGCAGGCCCAGCGCGCTCGCTCGCGCGGCCGCGCCGGACGGCTTCAGCGATGAAGCGCTCGACGGGCTCGACGAGGACGACGTCCGCGAAGAGGTGGAGGAGGACGTCCGAGGTGACGCGCCCGACCCCGGCGCCGACGTCGAGCACGCGCGTGCGCCGCGCGGAGGCGGGGGCGGGGGCGGGGACGTCGAGCGGGCGGACGGCGGAGGGGACGGTGCAGAGCTCCGGGAGGAGGTACATGAGGAATTGGCGGGTGCCTAGGGCGTCGACTCTAGGGAGAGACTGGCCAGGCGTGGGTTCAGTACATATGCTGGCGTAGGTGAATGTGTGAGGGCGAGTTTACCCCGTTGCCAAAGCCGCCTGCGGACGAATATCATGACGCACGGCGGGCGAGGGAGAGGAGGGGGAAAACGGCCTACCGAGGACGCCGTCGTAGCTCGCGGGCTGGCTCTCCCAGTACTTGATGCCCTCTTCGACGTCGGGATCTGGGACTGTTGACGGATCTGAGCTTGTTGCGCTCATGGCTGCGTCAGGAAATTCAGTGCAAGGGAGAAAAGACAAGGCTGTGGCGGCGATCAGCTCGATCGACAGAACTTGCAGCAGGAGCGTGACGTAAATGAGGTGTGACTATACTGTGACAGACGCGTTTGTGGCGCTGGAGGCGCGCGATCGGACGCGACTTGGCTCATTGAACTCGACCTTGCACTTGTCTGTATCGTGTACGACCATGGCCTCTCTTGACGATATCTGGGACGCCCCTGCTGAGACCTCCACTCGTTCATCTCCTCCGCCTGTCCGCGACAAGGATGGCAGTGCTTCCCCCATCCCGGCCAGTACCAAACGGCCTAGCTCTTCGCGCCCGCTCTTCCTCGACTCTGGCTCCGAGGACGAGGGCGCGACGGCATCAAAGTCCCGCTATGCCTCCAAGCCCGCCTCCAACAAGCCCGACATCGATGCCTTCTTCGCCGATCTGGACGACGACCCAGAGCTGGCGTTCCAGGACCTGGCGCCCTCCCTGGACGTGGAGGCCCTCAAGCGACAGGCAGACGCGAAGCTCGCGCTGACTCCGCACCAGATCTTGCCTAGCAGCTCGCCTCCGCGAGACCTTGGGCCGGAGAAGTCTGGTGCGAAGGGAAAGGCAGGGGACAAGCAGGATAAGGACGGCAAGGACGGGGCGCCGAAGAAGAAGCCGAAACGGCCGAAGCTGGACGAGGGCAGGCTCTGTGGTCCCAATGGATTCCCTGCGCTTGCGAAGCAGGCAAAGGGGTTCAAGCCCAAGGGGAAGGGCCATGAGGTGAGAACCCATTCTGACCGAGTATGTTTGCGGGTGGCTGATAGCTCTATGGACTTGAAGCTCCGAGATCTCGACAGGCTCATGAATGTGTACCAGTTCTGGGCGCACCAGATGTATCCCAACAACCACTTCATAGATACCGTGCAGCGAGTGGAGAAGCTCTGCCACTCCAAGCGCATGCATGTACGTGCACACCGCAGTCACTATCTGCGCATTGCAGCTCACACAATACCTCATAGGTTGCACTGAGTGTATGGCGTGATGAAGCCCACGGGCTAATCAATGGCCGTAAGATACCCGGGCCCGACGACCCGCTCAGCTCAGACAGCGACAGCGACCGCGAGATTGCTCGACATGTCCGTCTACAATCGGAAGACGACAAGGGCAGGAGCAAGGGCAAGGGACCACAGGATGTGCCCATCGCTACCGACGACGAACGGTCATCTCCTGCAAGAAGCACACATCAGCCGTCCCTCCCTCCGTCTTCGCCTTCTGCATCCGGCTCTTCTCTCGGCGCGCTTGACGACGATTTCGACATCGACGCGATGATCCGGGAGGACGAAGCCGCTCGCGCACAAGCCTCCACCTCCGCTTCGGCCTCCGCAAATTCGAAGCCACCGCAAGTCGCTTACGGCGCACCCCGAGGCGGCACCGCAGACGACGAGGACGAGGCGATGTGGGACGCTGTAATGGACGACTTGCCGGACGAGCCCTACGTCCCGCCCCAACGGCCTAACCGGCCTCCAGCAAGCACGGGTGGCGTGGAAGAGGACATGGACGACGATATGTGGGATATGGTGCGGGAGATGGACACGGATGCTCCACCACCCAGGTCGGCGGGCTCGGGACAGCCGCCGCAACAGGCGGAGCCGATGGACCACGAGAGTCGGCCTGCATCGGAGAGCGGCGTGGCAGGCGTCGATCCGACTAGGAGGGCGACGAACGACGAGGGGTGGGACGAGATGTACGCATAGATGTCGACCTTGAGACCGCGCTGAGGACTTTTATATATGATTTTCGATATCACACACGTCGACCACCTCGAGCCTGCTGTTCAGGCCGTTCCAACCCTAGTCCGCGATGTCAAAAAATCAAACGCATATATACTGCGAGGACGCTAGGCAGGTGCCATAGCCTGTGAGGTTTTCACAGGTTATGAGCCCTGACTGTCGTTTCCGAGTATTTATTTGAATGCGCAGCGCACGCTTCGAACGCGGTAGCTTCGAGCCCGTCGCCTTGCGATCGACCGCGATCGGCAGTGCGATCGTGGGCCATACCGCTCCGCTACGGCGCATATCCTAATGTTTCCTGTTCGTGCGATATGAGCATGAGGTGTGGGGATGTTCGGTGCGGCGGCGCACGGCGGAGAGCGAGGGTGCAGTCGAAACAACTGATACCAACCCCCAACCAACCCCTAGACGGGACAGGACGATCGCACGACCGGGTTGCTACTGGCCCTAGCTAGTTCCGTGGCTTTCAGCAATGGCTTAACGTGAAGTCGTTCACAACGATTCCCCATAAGATGATTTTTATTGGAACCACAATACAGCAACTCTATATACAAAATGTTTTGATCAATACCTATAGTATGATGGAGTAGATATACAGTATAACCAATGACCAGAGATTCCAGGTAAGCGGCGAGGATACTACTAGTAGTATGTTACACTGAGACGGATGCACGACTGACTATATCTACAAGTGGAAATCAAGCGAATATGCACAAGCGGAAAGTGATTAGATGCGACGGTGTGCTAGGCGTAGAAGCGGATGCTGCTGACAGGAACTCGGGAGGGGTAAGAGAACATAGCGACCAACATGGAGAGCGGGATCGATGGAGCGGGGATTTTGTGTAGGGCAGGGGAGCTAGTATGGTACAAGACAAGCGGAGGAGGAATTTTTGCGACGGATGGCCCCGAATATACAACGGAGGACGGTTGGGGCAAGAATTAGACTCAGAAGCAGGAAGACCTGGCTGTTGTCTTTTTCGTAGCTGTACCTGGGGTTCGGCTGCGTGGATTACTCGACGCCGAAGAACCGCTTCGCGGCTAGGATGGATTGATATTTGCGCTTGAGAACAACGAAGAGGTCCTGCCATGGGGTGGTGTCAGTACTGATATTGTGGTTGCGGTTTTAACGGGGGAAAAGATCGGGGTATGCTCTCACGTTGATGATCGCTGCGACCTTGCTCGCACGGGGCCCATTGATCTCATACGCGCCAACGGCAGCTTCGTCCTCGTGCAGAGACAGCGGGTCATCTTCGTACGGATGGGTGTCGCCATCGAGGACTTCAGTGCAGTTGCAGACGCGTGGCTGGTGTAGGAAGTCGCGGTAGACGCGTTGAGAACGAGGGAAGTGGGGTGATAGACGCGACACGTCAAGCACGTACCGGTGCTGCCACCATCTCCCACGACGAATCCTCATCTTCGTATAGGCCATCCTCGATCTTATACTGCGCGTCGAGACAACATGAGACCCGCGTATAGCGATTGGCGGCGTGCAGACGTACCATTTGTTCCTTGTCGCGTCGTTTGGGGGAGACAAACCGGGCATACGGGTGGAAGCGGCCCATATACGTCGAACGGTACGTGGGCAGTCGGCCGGTGCGGTTGTTGCGTGATTGGAAGTCGGACGGGGCGGGCGTAATGCAGGGATTGGCGGGATTGGCGGCGGAGATCATGGGCGGTGGTGAGCGAGGTACGACGGTGAGCACGCGTAGCAAACGGGGCGTATAATTGAGGGCGAGGGGAGTGGCGGACGAAAGCGTGTAGGGGATGGCGCAGCCGCAGGGGAGGGAGTAGAGTGAATGCAGGGGGTGGGGAAGAGAAAGATGGGGACCAGAGGAACCTGGTAGCCCATCTATATATGAGGTAAAGTGCGAGGAGAGCCGTGCAACCCTAGAGCCCGTGCACACCTCGCATCGGTCCGCCTGATCCTCTTCTGCCGATGTCATCCTCAATCCCAGCGAGCCCCGCTTACTGCAACGGGCCTACCCCATGCACCACGCTTCTATCATGACTTTTTCGCCGTCGAGAACCGCAGAAGACAAGGCACACACCAGATATGACCCAGGGAACACGGTCTAGGGAAACTGGAGAAAAGCCAGAAGGACGCCGGCGAGCGCTTGAGCCCTGAGTGAAAGCTTCGTAACGAGAAGGCCATCCGGAGAGAGCTGTTGAGCACACCCGTAGGATTCAACCGCGCTTGAGCTGACTGCAAAGCCCATCTGTGATAGACGCAAGACTGCCACTTCAACATTCTCGCTTCATACCCAGGTCTCCGTGGCGAGTGGGAGCCCCCTTAGGCCAAAGGCTGGGTTCTTTCGATGCAATCGCAAACGCTCTTCTGACATATTTCATCCCAGCCCTCATGGATAACATGACACTCGCGCATAAAATTCTACGCAGAGTTGTGCGGGACAGCCAACGACTGCTCCCATCCTAGGCTCGAGGAAGATGTCACATTATCGGTGACGACGTCACGGGCGCTCCATCGTTGAGGATGATGGCGATAAGACCTGGTGAGCGTCTTGACCACAATCAACCTCCACGCAAGCCAATGCTGAACACTATTGCGACGTTTGACTGCCTCAAAAACGTATGACTGCTTCAAGATATATGTTTGCGCCAACAAAGCAAGATGGCCATCAAGAGGCATGTCAAGAAGGAGTGTCTCAAGCTCGGGAAGCGAGGAACATGTGAACTTCCATGTCATGAAGACCATGAAGAATCGCTTTGAAGACAGCGAGAGAAGATATTTCGTGTGCAGCAAGACCCCATACGGGCCGCGAAGATGTCAGGATAACGACGTACCATTATATGGGCCATGTCTCGACATGGTATCCTACCGGGTACCCTGCGTGCAATATGACATGCTCCTTCGACAGAGGCGACGACAGAATTCATAGTTATTGTGAGCAGACAGATGCGAACCGTCTAGCAATCGTATACATATGGCAGTCGAAGCAGCATGGCGAGTTGGCCGCTAGTGGCTGACTGGTGATGCTGGATTTGACGTTGCCGAGGAGGACGGCCTGACGATTGCGAGGACATCGTAGGCCGTAGTGCGCGCCGTCCACAGAGACTGCTTGCAGTTGATATATTGCAGGAGAGTCGAGTGATCTTGCGTGTAACCGGGCCGCATATTGGCGATGCACAATTCGGCGGGAAATTCAGCCGATATCCAGCAAGGACGAAAATTTGCCAAGACAAGCGGAGAAAAACCCCAAAGGCAAGGACGAGCGCAAGGCTTTGCACAATATCGGACCCTAGCTTGAGCAAGCCAGGCTAGCCAATGATTCGAATTAAACGCCAGACAAGAGGCGGAAAGCGAGGCATCAAGAGGGCGGGGTGAGAGGGCGGGCTCGCGGGTGGCAGGAACCTGGAGCAGCATGTCGCGACTCGCGGACGAGAGCCTCGTGGGGTGGGTGGCTAACGGATGGATCGACTCGCTCCGGCGATCGAACCAATGCGCCCGCCTCGATCTCTCTNCCCACTTTGGCAGCCGCCGCTCTCTCGTCTCCCCGCGTTGAACCTTCTGCTCTCGCCGCCTGCCTCTACCTAGCCTCCTTCGAAGAATCACTCGTTGCCAGTCGTTGCCTCGACAGCCTTTGTCGCCTCAACGCCTCAACGCCTCATCTACGGAAAGAATTTTAATCCATTCGCCGAGGCGCCAGCCACGCTCGCTTTGCACCTGCCGCCAGTCCTCGCCGGTCGACCNGTCGTGTAGCCCTATCCGATCCTCCTAACCCGCACCTTATCAGGAGAAGGTCCACTGAGAAGGACGCTGGATATAACAACGCTCGCTTTGCACCTGCCACTCCTCGCAGGCCGCCGCGCGACCGGTCGACCGATCGTGTAGCCCTACCTGAGAAGGACTCTGGATATTACAAGCTGGAGGGAACATATCGTAGTCAGGTACGTCCATAATCCCATGTTACTACTCGACTGCCTGCTCGCCACGCTCTCCGCTTGCCGTCGGTCAGTGGGACTATATCTTGTCCAAAGTCAAGAGCGACCACGTCTCGTCTATGGACTCCCCGAAATCACTCTCGCCCGATGCCGCACCCCTGGGCCTCCTATAGCCCACAACCGACCTCACAGACGTCTGGAACCCTTCCAGCCAGCGATGCAGGATCGCGAGCAACAATTATCCCTCAAAAGACACGATCCTAACCCCGGACAAAGCGAGAAAACGAGGGCACAGCTACGTATGCCTTTACAGCGCACAACACTTCGGAAGATATTTCCCCGAAGGCCACGTCTCCCGACTCTCGCCGCTCAAAGTACGGGGAACACATATGAAGCTCCTCACAGACGTCGTACAGAAGCACGCACCCGGGTGGCTCACTGCAACAGGGCGGTAGGTCATTGATAGGGGTCCACGTCAGGCCCATGCTTAAACGTTAAACGAAGGACGAGGTTCTTATTCCCATGTCACTCCGTGCAGAGATGCGAGGTTCTCCCCGAAACCCTGCCCGGAGTGACATTGGTTAAGTATGGGTAAACCTCACATGTCCCTGCAGATCGTCGAAATATCTGGACCACTTGTGCCCGAACTTCCACAGCCGCGCCACTTGCTCTGTGGAAGGAGCGGGCACGAGAGGTCGCCATGTCGAAGGAGAGCAAGGTGCAACAACTCCGCTGACTCGCCATCCATAAGTGGGCAAAATTGAATAGGCTTTGCCATCCGCACAATCCTAACAACCCAGCACAATTCTGCAAACGCCTCCTGCGCAATGCCGTTCGTTTGCAGCGGCCAACGATACCAGCTCTGCATACGTACGTCCATCGGGCTGCCCCAACGCGCATCTGTGCACAGCCAAGCGTTCTGATTCCGGGCCTTTGAAGCTACAGACCTTCTTGGTATGTATGGATATACGTACGCCAGAGGCAGCGAGCCTTGTACCACTAAGGTGCGAACCGCAGGATCCCATCCGGTTCATCCCTCACGAGGGTGGTCACTACGCCGTCCTGTCCAACGGGGCTGTGCCCGCCTGGGGTATCAGCCTCTCCACGCAGACAAAGCATGCACAGACCCGAGGATCGACTGCAGATATGTCGACGTCGTACGCATCTCAAGGGAAGGGGAAACAATGGTACCGATGCTACACAGGCAGCGCGCGCTCGGTGAACTTGGTGGGCCCCCCGGTTTCCCAAGATTTCCGGATTCGACAGGGCCGTCGACTGTGCGAGTGCCCTTTTTGTACTTGCAGGCAAACGCAAGGTTTTCATCCCAACACCTCTTGCGATACTCGCAGAGCACATGATTCGCCTCGCGGGTTGCGAGGCTCTACATAACAGCCCCAGGTCCAATATCACCATAGGGACATACGCAGTGACTCGCTGCATCCTAGAGGTTTCGAGACTTGGAGAGGAATCGCTGTTGTGCACGATAATAACTGACGAAATTACCATCAGAGCGAGCATACTACTACGAACTAGCACTAGCCATTGGCACTATGTATCTAATATGTACAACGAATTGACGACGTCCGGCAGCCGCGACGCGTTACAAGATCCTATTCTATCTATGATACACGAGTGCAAGACGACGAGAGGGCTGGGGTGGTATATGTACAACGGACGGAACGGAACAAGTGATTGTGAGCAGCGAGAGCGAAGCTAAAGGAGTGGTGGTAATGTATTATGTAGAGGTCAAAGTTTCTCGAGGCAACGACCCGAGAGGCATTGCAAGTGAGAAGTAAACCGTAACCCGGATATCGAACAATGACAATGACAATGGCGACGAGCAGGAACCAATATGCACATGTGAAGGAGAGACAGTGAGTAAGAACGAGGAAGGAGCGGGATTGCGATGGATGGGACACTTGCGACGTTTGCTAATAGATGAGGACAGCAGCTCTACGGGTGCTTTTTGTTGCTCAGTGAGCACCGACGACATTTTCACGATACGTCTAGTAAGTTCAAACTTGGCTTCGGGGAGGCCCGCAACAGACTCGGCGACGCGTCACTGAGCAGCCGGATGCCTGGAATCTCACGCCTGCTTGACGTGTTCGGTCTTGAGGAGGAAGCTCCTCGCTGCTTGCAGGGAGAGGTACCTGCGGCGCAACGCGACGACCGTGTTCTGCATATCCGTTCAGTCTGGCTCGAGGCTGCCAAATGTAGCATATGAGCTTACAGAGAATGCGAGCGCGAACTTCTTGCGGCCGAGCTTCTCCGACTTTGACTTTCTGGCGCGTTCGTCGTCAGGGTCGTGGCCCGTCGAGTATGTGCTGGCAGTATCGTAAGAGGCGGATTCGCGAGTGACGCCAGTGTCTTCGATGTTTTCGTCACGAGCGGTGTCGTTCTCCTACCAACATCAAATGTCGTCAGCTATCGAGCTCTAGACGGACGTCGCTCCAGACGTACCGACTCGACACACGTGGGCTCGGCCTCCTCCCACAGCGGCTCGTCCACATAACGATAGTCCACCGTACTCTGTGACAACAGCAAAGAAACAAGGGACGATCGGTGGTGGTTCTTGACGATGTGGTTACGGGGAACAGCGAGAGACGACGTACCATCAGCCGATCCTCATGGCGCTCCTTGGCCGGTGCAGGCGCGACGACTCTGGGGTACGGGTGATAGCGCCCCATGTGGGCCATGCGGTATGCGGGGAGGCGGGAGTCGGACGATCGGGAGGTGTGTGCAGGCGGGGACGGAGGCGTAGGAGTGGGCGGAAATGAAGGCGCAGGGCGGGTGAGCACGAGCGTGAGGGACGGATACGGGGGGTCGATGCGGATAGAAGGCATTTATTATGTGGATTGCAAGTAGACGAGGACAGGCGAGAGCAAACAAGGACAGCAAAACGAGGTAGATCTAGTAGCGACAACAACGAAGGCAGAAAGAGAGGAAGAGGAGACGCGTCGGCTTGGAAATGGGGTGGAGAGTATAGTTGGATTGTGAGGGGGAGGGGAGGATTAAAGGAGAGGACGAGGCGTGCCCTCCACGAACGCGATTAAATAGAGCGCGGAGCAACGCGAAGCCAATTAGTGAGACGCGACCCTGTGGAATTCGCACCTCTGCTTGGCTCGCTTGATGCTAGCCTCGCCAACATCCCTTCGAGCTTTACGCACCCTGCTGCCTCGCCTCACGCCTCGTTCCAACAGAATCTTGCCCAACCCCTCGCGTGCTAAACGGTCTTCGCCCATCTTCGTGTGGTTGTAGAGCGGAAACGTTCAGGCTGCCCTGTGCAGCTGGGTTCGCGGCAACGAAGACAATTCAGAGATGAGGTAGAGCCTGAAACGAGAGCCTCGCAAGTTGCTAGTCCCAGCGCACGATGGAGGCAAGAGAAGACGGAACAAGGACATGCAGAGGAGCTTTCGCATCCCTTCACATGTCTTGCGCATCACAGCGAGGTCTGCGATCGCCACTTCCCAGCGACAGCGGTGCTAAATGTGGCAGAAGCCTGCAGCACGCGCCTTGTGCATGCAAGGCTACTCATAATATCGCCAAACTAACAGTGAGCTATAGCCGGCTTTCACAATGTCATCCTCTATGTCTCTGAATGCACAATATAACATATACGCGCAGATATGCCCCGAGTACGCGACAGGCCACTAGACTGGCCTCAACCCATCCTAGATGCACGAGAAGTCGTCACGACCCGAGTGACCTTGTCACCGGCGCTAAACATGGAGGATGGTGGTGATCGGACGCGGTGAGGCTCTTAACCACCAACATCCTCCATCCAAGAATCTACTGAAGTGCCCGTACCCTGATATGACTGCATCAAGGATGTTTGTATGCCTCAAGGTTGTGTGCACAAGACGAAGAGCGTCAAGACTTCAAGACGATAGTCAATGTGGAACGTGCTTGACCGAGAACGTCAAGATGGCAACTGCAACATCGCAAGCAAATCGTGCAGATAGTGTGATGACTGCATGCTTCAAGGCGTCCAAAACCAGTAGAAGATGGCAAGAAGAAGAGTATGATATCGACAAAAAGATGAGAAACAATGTCGGTGACATACCACAATTTTCTGGTGGCGGTTAGTGCCGCCGAGTCTCCTTGCGACGACGTTTACTTCACGATGGTAGACATCGTGAATATCGTTGTCCGTAAGCCGTTGGTTGCTCAAGAGATGGCATTGGCCGGGGAGAGCAGCACGACCTGCGAGCTGTATGCGGCTGGCGGGTAGTGCTGATCTTGACGTCGCCGCAACGGAAAATGAGAGCGGCAGATAATGCATATCCATTGTCGTTCATTGCGAATGATTGGTGGGCTGAATGTGCAGACCAAGAGAGAGCGGGAGACATGAAGCCCAAAATCTTCAAGTTGCGAAGCACAGACGGCAAGTCAAGAGAGCCGGGGGAAGCTAGGAGCGGCCAGGAGCAGCCAGGAGCGGTCAAGAGCTCCAGGACGACTCAGACGCGCAAGAGGGTAGCTGTCGCTAGAGAGAACGCACAGGCCACACGGCAAGACGCCGGCTGGGCGATGAAGAGAAGACATCTGCGGAGGTCGCAAGACAACGGCGAGAGAGCAAAGAGGGAGGAAAGGACGGCGGGGAGAGCGAGCCTCGTGTTTGCGGATCGGTTCGATCGAGCTGGACCGCTGCATGGCGATCGATCCCGCGTCCGACTCTGCCAGCTTCCCAGCCGCGCCCAGCTCGCCAGCCGCTTTCAGCCTCCCAGCATGGGCCCCCAGCAAACCCCCAGCAGCCACCAGCCGATCTTAGCCATAGACTCCTCCGCCCCGCTCTCTGCCAGCCTCTCAATATTTTGCTCACTCGCTCATGCGACCGTCAATTATCACACAAGCCTCGCCAGCCGATGTCTCGTAACTCCCGCCACTCGTCGCATATAACCTACCCTGCAAGGCTCCGGATTTCCTGCATTGCTCGACAGTCAGCCTTCTTCTCCCCCGTCATTGTCAGCCCCGACACATCTTTAGCCTCATCCACCCGGTCATTTCCCGCTTCCCAACACTATATCCTCGCCTTTCCTGCACACCCATACATAGAGAGTCCTCACGTCACCGCCCAAAGCTTTCATCGCAGGCTTCCCGGAACTTCGTAGCAATGACCGGACGTCAAGTTATCCAGAAACGAGCAGGAGACCCAAGGGTAGCATCCAAGTCTGCGTGAGTGATCCCCCGTAGCTTCATCGCAGACCCCTGCGACCGAGGCTTGTCCGGCTCCTCTCACAACCACGAGCAATCGGGGATTGACTACGAGGTCTTCCCCGGCCTACATCCCTTCGACTGTTCACCAAGGTTACACAATCCTGCCTTGACGAACATACATAGAGGAATATACAAGGACGTGCAGCCGAAGGTCGCCTCGTGCCTACACTACCTCGCAAGGCCTGCGATTACTGCCTAGCCCCAAAATCACGTTACAAAGCAGTATACAAGCACTCGTGAACAAGAATTGGAGCTGCTGTTGAGGCGTCTGGCGAGGCAAGACTATGGCGCGTCCGTCCGTTCGTATTCTCCAGCCTTGGCACCCCACACGCCTTCAGTTCGTAGCTACAAGACGTGCGGGGTGACAAGGCGCATTCATCGCACGATCTTCCAAGAGGAAATGCAGCCCAGTCTGTAGTGACTATGTAAAATCACATTCCCTAGCGAATCATGTAGAACGGTCATAGATACTCTCGTCGAGAAGCAGCGTACTACATTCGGCCAGCAATCGCATTCCAGAGCATCCAGATGGGCAATAATCACTGTTCGAGTCGCATATCGTAGTCGCGAATATACAAGCGTATGCACATGAGTCTCGAGTACGTACGTCCAATGCCCACCGACCGCCCCATCTCTCATTGACAAGCGTGAGGACATTCAGATCAAGGTATACAGCCAAGTAATTTGCAATCGCTCAAGACGTACAGCATTTTCACTGTGCTTCAGAATGGTACATAAAGATACATACAACCACTCAATCGTCCACTCCCGGTCCAAGAAAATGTCTATAGGCCGTTCAGCCTCATGTCTCGGTCGGTGCTGGCTCCGCAACCACATCGTCCACCCAACATCCCGGACCGCCCTCGATGCGCTCCATCCACAGCTCGCGCAGGTGGACGATGCACTCCGGCGGTGCGTCCGTGCCCTGGTGTGGGCGGCGCTTGATCAGAGGTTGCAGGACCGTCATTGGAACCTTGACATGCTCTGGCATCTCCCTCAAGTGTTGCAGGAACTGAGCGTATGCTATCGCCGCAAAACCGGACTGTAGGTCAGAGGCCGGAGGAGGATGTGGCAGGACCATGACGTATTCGAGGTGTTCGAATCGATGGCTTGAAGGCACTCGACCTTGACAAGACAGCATGAGCGACGAAGTCGTGCATAAGGAATATATCCTTACCTATGGCCTGCTCAAAGGTCTCGAGTGTTGTGTGCGGGCAGTAGTCGAGCCGCGATACTCGCAAATGGGTGAGTGCCGGCGCATGTGTGGTCCAGTTCAAGAAGTTGACATCTTTGCAGACCGGAGTGAGGATGTGGTGTAGGCGCCGCAGCGACGGATAGAGGATCGCGCCGTCCTCTGTAGAGCTGAAAGGCAAGAAGCTCGGGTCCCCACCGATGAGTGTGATCTCCTGCAGCCGCGGAAAAGCACAGTTCACGACGCTCGAGCTGCGCCAGCGCGCCTGGCACAAGGCCAGGGAATAGAGGTCTGCGGCGACGGTTTTGATGAGCATGGGGATGACGCGGTTGTACTGCTCGTCCAGGTTCTCCTGCGCCGAGCGCCAATGCTGCGTGCGCCTCTGCAGGATCGCGAGGAACTCCGCGCGGGACGTCGGTGGTTTCGCGGGCATCGTAGGCACGGCGGACGGACCCTGCTCGTTCTCGTGGTATGACAACCAGAGGTGGCGCACGCGCGGGCGTGCGTCGGCTGCGCGCGCACACTCGCGCTCGTATGCGTGCAGGAACTTTTCGATCTTCGTGGGGGAGCTGAAGAGCGCTACGGAGTAGAAGCGCGCGGGGCGCGAGGTCGCGCGGATGCGTTTCGACACGAGGGCGAGCGCGCATCCCGTCTGTCCGCCATCGGTGCAGGCGTATGAGAATATGTGGTCGAGCAGCTCAACTGCTAGTTTGTCCATGGGGAGGGTCGATTCAGTATCGCGTCGAGTGAAGGCGTAGTAGTAGAATGTCGGTCGCTGCGTCGATTAGGCCAGAATGTCAGCTGCCTGCCATGTATATACTATATAGCTGCAGCCTGTAAGATCGCATCAGAGAAACATGGCTTCGGGTGGATCTAAACAAGCAAAGCACGTCGAGCGTGTGGCCGCTTCACACCCCCGTCGCCCCGCGAGCTCCGTCAGAGTTAGGCTCATCTGCGCGGGCGGTGTTGGGGAAGCCAGCACACGCCCGGCGCGTCGGATCGCAGCAACATTGCCTGATGCCGATGGGCCCCGAGAAGCGTCGATTGCGCGACGACGTGCGTACGCGAGGCGGAGATAGGACTCAGCAGATCGCTGGGCCTGAGGGAAATCGACGGACCCACGAGAAGGCAGGATCTGAGAACGCTGCTGCACCTTGTGCGTTACCAAGGCGGTGTCCTTAATTCAGCGGCAAGTCCCCGTTGCGGCTCTTGGGGTGGAAGAAGCTCGCGCCGTCGCAAGATGGTCAGAGACGAGATGATGGCCACGGTGGTGGCATGAACAGCGCAGCTGCCTTCTCGGCGAACACGGATACAACGAAGAGCGCCCGTATGATGTGTTTCTTTGCTTCAGCACCGCCACTTGCTATTGCATCCCTGAATGCTGCAAGTACGAGACGCCTGGAGTCCGCCGTGTCACCGTTTCGACCATGAACAGTCTGCTCATGACGAGCTTCGACTGCTAGCCCCACCAAATCTTACTGCTTCCCTTGGATATCAGCTTGATTACACTACTCAGCTGTGCCTGAGTCATACGCCGCGAGGACATCACCTGTTAGTCAGAGGCCGAATCCCGACTATCCGTCGCTGCGCAACCGTCAGCGATATGTCGTGTGTCAGGTGGCGTCGGGGGGCGTCGGTCAGTAGCCTGAGCAATTCTGACCTTGAAACCGACATGAACGTAATTTGCATGTGAGTGCAACGCAACAACTTGAACGTACCGAGCTCGGGAAATAAGCCGACTTTGCACACGCCATATCTCCGCTACTAGTAGAGCCCTTCAATTCTGCGCGACATTGTACCCAAGGTCTCTGGGGGTAGCAATAACTAAGTACCATGCCTAACTTCTAAGTGGTCTTGTGTATAGTCATAGCGTCTTATCCGCTGCGCAACGCGCCGGCCACTGTCATGACGACTAGTCGCTGACTCCTTCTGCTTTCTCGCCCCCACGCCGTAACTGTGACGGCCGTCCTTTACTTAAGCGAGCCATCCACAGAGATAGGGGCACATCTAGAAGGCTTTGCCACAGTGATCGCAATACGGCGTATCTGGTCGACCCTTCAAGCTGTAGCTGTGCTGACTATTCGCATGTCCAGGAAATGCAGCTTCGTTTGCTACTGAAGAGTTCGCTTGTGTCCGTGGCAAGGAATCAATGGCCACATCCTCTGATTCGGACGCCGCTGTTCAATGGAGCTTGTTCTGCTATTGGTAGAGAGTGGACAGGCGAATGGCTCCGCCCGACCTTCTCCTCCGGCGACACCCTCCTGTACGCAGGAGAAAGCCTCATGTTCGGGTCCGTGTGGTCCTTCCTGCTAGGTTCGATGTCAACACCGCCATACTTGATCTACTTTCGTTGCGTCGTGTTCTCTTCACAGATTTACTGGTCCCGTTCATGGAAGTTATATGCGCGCCGTAGTCACCAGTGAATGTGAAGCTCTTCACCGATTCGGAGGTCCGTCACTGCCTGGCCCAGTGTCCGCGTCAAATCACAAAGAAATAATTCCAGCCTGACCCAGGTGCTGACAGCTCCATGTTCACAAGTTCTTATTACGCTATGGAGTGGCGCGATGTTTCTACGCCCATGTAGACCACCGCAGCCTTGTGGCTGAGGCGTAAGTTTGGTGAGGATGGATCTCCCGAAGATACTTGGCTACCAAATCGGGCGGGGAACGCGTGCGAGCGCCCGTATCCGGTAGACCGGTCCCGCCACAGTACCCGGCGTAAGCGTTCCCCACAGAAACCACTGACGAACTACACTCAGCCCCAGAATGCCCTCTGCTTACTACTTCGCGCAGACAAGCCATGGCTGCTGCAGTGCAGATACCCAAGTCTACCAAGGCCCTCGTGCTGCGTAAGAGTACGCAGGCGACGCAGCCCGTCTACCACAACGCGGTGCTCGAAGAGCGACCGATCCCTGCGCTCAAGCCTGGGCAGGTCCTCGTCCGCATCTATGCGGCTGCGTTCAACCACAGAGACGTGAGTTTATCATATGTTGAACTGTTAGAGATTGCGTCTGCTGACTCGCGTGTGAAGCATTGGATCCGCAAGGGTTTGTACCCAGGAATTGGCTTTGGAAGCGTCCTCGGAGGGGACGGTGCAGGCGAGCTCTTTNCCCCCCATATTATTACACGCTATGCTGCGCGAAATCACTGACTCCTGAGTACCTATGATCATCTCGTAGGTGTCGTAGTTGCGTCCGGAGATAAAGACGACTCCTTGCTGCGGAGACGCGTCTTCCTCGTGCCCATGCGGGGCTGGGAACGCGATCCCGAGGCGCCCGAATCTTTGTCAGTCAGCACTCAGGCTCAAGTGCCTGCTTCTCCAGTATGAGATGGGCGACTAACGCTTGTGGTAGCTTCCACATCCTCGGCGGTGGAAAAGCGAATCCCCTTGGGACCTTTGCCGAGTACGTCGTCGTCGAGCGCGACCAGGTCATCCCCACCCCGGATCACCTCGACGATGTGCACGCTGCAGCCTGGCCAATAGGCGCAGTGACAGCTTGGAGGTATGCATGCACCTGGGGCTATCTGGTTCTGAATATTCACGTGTGGCATCTGGGTTTGTAGGGCGACCATGGTGAACGGTGCCGTGAAGCCAGGAGACAACGTCCTCATCACGGGCATTGGCGGCGGTGTCGCCCTCGTCGCGCTGCAGTTGTGCGTTGCACGGGGCGCGGACGTATACGTCACGAGCGGGAGTCAGGAGAAGATCCGCAAAGCGGTTGAGCTAGGCGCAAAGGGGGGCGTGAGTTACAAAGCTGGTGCGTTCCCGCAACCTCCCTACTACACCGCGGTGTCCAACCTGATGCATGATATGCTCTGTGGGTAGATGACTGGCCCGTTCAGCTCGGGGCCCTGCTGAAGAAGAACGGCGCTTCGCATCTCAACGTCGTCATCGACGCAGGCGGAGGAGACATCTTAGGCAAGACGTCGGGCATCCTGAAAGCAGGCGGCCGCGTCGTGGTGTTTGGAATGCAAGTCCTCTCAGTACACCGCGCGTTCGCTAGGGTAGCGCTGACCTGAGGCCTCTCCTACGCGGACTTGCAGGCACACGAGCCCAAAGGTGTCCATGACGATGCGCGAAGTGCTGAAGAACCAGAAACTCTTCGGTGCGTATCATACCATTGTCGCACCCTTGGCCTTCTGACGGATCGTATGGGCGCGCGCGTGCAGGGTCTACGATGGGATCGAAACAGGACCTCATCGACGCAACCCAGTTCATGGCGCAGCATCGTATTGTGCCCATCGTGTCGGACGTCCTCGACGGGCTTGAGTCCGCCGAGCAGGGCTTCCAGATCCTGGAACACGGCGACCACTTTGGCAAGGTCGTCATTCGCATCGTGTCCGACTCCCCAAATACCTTCCACGCGAAGCTCTAGAGCGGTTGGACGGAACGTTGGCATTCGAAACATGGACGGACGCGGTGCTCCCAACGTGGGCGCCGCACGATTAGAAACATCTAGCTGTATATATGTATGTACAACAATCCGGGCAGCACCTATGCTATGACGACATGACGAACTAGATATGTACACACGAGGGAGAGAGGGACATGACGGAGATCCACGGAAAGAAAAGAAAGTAGACGAGGACACATGAGATAACATGACAGGACATGACAAGAGAGGTGACAAAACATATGCAGTCCGGATCGAGCGCGCGGCCAACGTCGCCGCGGGGTAGGGCCCGGATACTGGCCCGCGCACCGCAGCAAGAGCCATAGCGGATATTACGGGAAGGCTAGGGCTAAGGGAAGGATAAGTAGAGGGCGCTCGGCTGTATCATAGATACACACGACCATCCAGTGTTTACGAGGAGCACATCGCAACACGGCCAGAGCGAGCATGTCATCTACTCAGAACAAGTCACTCCCCGGGAACAGCTGGCTCGCCTCCGCCTCCGTCTCCGCGTCCTCCTCGTCGCTCTCCAGCGGAGGCTCTAGCCTCGATACCGGCGCGCCCGAACGCCCCACGATCGTCTCACTCGGCATGCGCTGGCTCAAGGGCAGCCTCGACCCCGTCCCGCTCGTCCCGAACATCGAGACTGCGTGCATGTTCGCTTGCGAGCCCATCCCGGACGAGGCGGGGGAGTACATGTCGTACCCGGGTCCGTCGCCTGCGGGAGAGTGGTCGACCTCGAATGGGTCTGGGGTTGAATCGCGACGTGGAGGTGGTTGTGGCATGAGTGGTTGCTGCCTAGGGGGCGGTGGGATGGGTGGAGAGGACGAGATTGGTCTTTGTCGACGGCTCGTGTCCTGCAGTGGAGGTATAGCTGCTGGTCCTGGTGACCGAGACGATGGTTGTCCAACGGGAGCGGAGGGCTGGGGACGCCTGTTGCGATTCTCATACTCGAACTGAGAGTGCGACGTGTCAGTACTTTCATGACCGACGTACAAATGCAAACTTACAGCAGCGAATACGTCATTGCGACGAAGCTCCCCAGAGTCCTTATCGATACAATAGCAGATGTACAATGTGTCCGCCCTGTCAGCCTGATTAGCATCTTCATCTTGAAGAAGCTGGACTAGCACTACGTACGTATCCTTGACCAGGCCGATACAGAACATGCCTACAAGGGCCGTTACTCCCCCGGCGAGCAAAGATGCAGACAGCGCCGAATCGGGCGCATTGAGCGTATGTGCGACGAACAGGTAAGTAGCCAAAGCGAAGGGGAAGCACAGCGTCAGCGGTGCGACAGTCAACAGAGTGAGAGGAGCTAAATAGACAGGATCGATCAGTCCATATTCTCAAAGCAGTCATATGAAATCATAAGACTTACGCTCGGTCCTGAACCGTCTCCTGTAATTCACCAAGGCCGGGTTCTCTACCGCTCCAGTGAGCGCCCGAGCCCTCCGAGCACTCGGGAAGAATGCGTCGCCCGTCAAACCCGTATACACAAGCGCATAGGTGCTCAGTGAGCCTGTTGCCGCCTCCAAATATCCCACAGCCATCCCTGCGCCGACGCTAACAATGCGCATGTAAGGCGGAAGGTATGCGGGCAATGCGCGCAGGCCGATGGTGATGAGACCCATCACTCGGATGGCAGTGACAATGAGTGCAGAGAGCACGATCGTCCCCAGGGACGGCTGTGTTGCCCGGGTGAGCGCCGCATGGATTGTGTGGGTCGATGTGGGCGGAGGTGGTGGCAGTACCGGGCTGTAATCGACGACGATGAGCCGCGAACATCTGGGGGGCCGAGCTGTGGACTCACTCCGCAAAGTACCATGCACCGATCACCCCTGCGCATGTCACCCGTAACAGCCCTCGCGCGACTCCCCATGTCCACAGCCATACGCCAATGGTACCCGCGATTGCCCAGTGTGCCCATTCACTCACATGCCATGCGGATCGAGTGGAAGTCAGCGGCATAAAGCGGCCCACGAGGAGTAGCCGGAACGCAAGCGTGATGAAGGGTATGGAGAGCAACAGCATAGCCAGTAGCACAGCGGGTGATAGCGCGAGTAGGAAAGGATTCTCCATAAGCAGCCGGGTGGTCAGAGTGAGTAGGGATGACGCGGTGTGAATGTCGCGGGGGAGGTTCAGCAAGCGTCGCCCAGTGAGGACCGCAAGAACCAGGGGCACCAGGGAGAACAACCGAAGACTAACTCATGATGAGCGGGACATATGGGCGAGGAGAGAACACGACTCACCCAACGGTCTCTCCCCAGGTTGGCTCCTGGTCGCCATCCCACATGAAGCTCCCGACAAAGGCCCAAATGGCGGAGATAACCAGTGTCGCGGGGATAAACACAGAGGTAGCTACCATGACGGGTTTGACAAAAACCCGGAGAAGGAATATGTGGATATAGCAGACGACGGCACTCAGGAACGTCAGGATTGTGAGCAGTGGCACGGTGTGCAGCAGAGTGAAGTAGGGGGTCTTGCGTCGATTTGAGGAATCATGGGTGAGGAAAAGGGCGAGTACTGAACCGACTAGACATATGCTGACTCCAGCACACCAGATAGTCGTCCATACGGAGTCGTTGAACTTTCGCCGATTACGAGGGACGTATCGAGGATCCGGAAGGGAGAAGACGTCCATTGGTCGTGTACGACCATCTCGGGGCAGTAGAGACTCCGTAAGCGATAAGGAGACGGCAGTACGAGGTGGAGGTGGGGGATGTGGGGGCGAAGAGTATGGAGAGTGTGTGCGATGGGGTGATGGGGAGCGAGGATGGAGGATATCAGGAGGGGGATTAGCAGACTCAGCCGAGGAGTTTGAGGGAGAGGGAGAGGGGGAGCGCAGAGGAGAGGCATGAGCAAGCCAACCCTTACCGCCATCGACCTCTGACACGCCTAGGAGAGGTATAGACGCAGCCTGCTGCCTAGACACGCCAGGCTCGTCCTCGTCTAGACGCAGATATGGGTCCTCTTCGTCCTCGTGCTGCGGTGGTTGGGGCTCCCTGTCTCTCCGGACGGTGGTCCTGCTCATGCCGCTCGCATGTAGATGTGGATCATCAAGGTCATCGAGATCGCCGTCATGGGCGTTGCCTGCATGAGAGCCATTGTCGGTTGAAAACGAGTAGAAGAGGGGCTGAGAGGAAGACAGACTAGATGCAGCGGTCTGTTGCCTGTTGAGAAACTGAGATGCGTACGCCGCGAACGAGGCCGCCATGGTGCTGGGCACTGCCTACAAGCCCGAGGAGTACGCCAGCGTCGGGTCCGCAGAGGCAGAAGGCGAAGCGAGCGAAAAATTGAGGGCCAGGAGGTGGGCGTTGAGGAGAGGGTTACGTAGACACCGTTAGCGACGACAAGCTGAACATGCCTCGCGAGCTCAGGCCGCCTAACTGACTCAATGCTCTTTGGGAGCCATCTCGCGCTATGTGCACGATTGATCCTCATATATCCGTCGTAGCTGAGCGTAGCACGCCTGGTATGTTTTCCTTATGTAGAGTACGGTGGCCCTGCCTACGAGAACAGGACCTGAATGGATTGCATTGAGCAGCCACCAAGGCCGAAGAGACTGCCCGACTGACGCCATGAGGAACGGGCGTCTGAGTAGGAAGCGCCTGCTGAGCCAATCGCAGCGGACGGCGGGACCGGCGGTGGACTCGGACTCGGACGCGTACCCTGCGGCGGGGCAGGCGCCGACCTCGATGGCACAGCCCGAGCTATAGGTGGCCTGCGACTCGGACGGCCATCCACTCGTGTATCTATCGCTCTCCTCCACACTCATACACAATTACTATGGCAGCCCCCACCGAAGATACTCAAGCTCAGCTCCGCGCTGCCACCGTTGGCTTCGACTACTTGTTTGCCAATGAATTGGAGAAAGCCCGTGAAACCTTCGCTGGTGGTGAATCGCCATTCCACTTACTCGGTCTCGGTGTATGCGCTTTCCTCGAGGCCGCACTCGGGATGGAGGTATATACGTTTATCCAGTCACGCAAGGTCTGATCCTGATACATACCGTCAACCTCGCAGACGGGCCTGATGGCCGAGGCTTCTCGTCTCCTAGCTCTCGCAGAGGCCGGCATGAAGAAGCAGCTTAAGCTGGCAAAATACGCCCCTGCGAAAGCCAGCCAATTTCCACCAGGCACAGAATGGGAACTCCTTCATTCAGACTCCGTCATCCTTCTGGGCCTCACGCATGCTCTCAGGCAAGTCGCACGCATTGACTCTCGTATACAGCCTCGCTCACCCATGCCGCATAAAGCGAGTCGTACATGGGCTACTTGCAATGCCTCTATGCTATGAACAGGTATGTTCGTTGAACAAATGTGCAATGACGCATCTTCTCACACCAATCGGGTAGTGCACACTCCAAATATTCAAAGTATGAATTCATGTCCACCAACGTAACTCATCTGAACTCAATCGGACTGCGCTGCGCAGACTCTACAAGACTGTGTACCCAAACGGTCTTCAGGACTATGCAACTCCAGCTGCGTCGGGAGCCAACTCTCGAGCTGCTAGTATTCGCTCCGAAGCGTCTGGTTCGAGCTCTCAAGTGACTGTGCCCAAACCCGCGAAGTCTGGGTTCTTCAGTCGCTTCACGGGTGCGACCCTGACCGTCCCAACCACACCTTCTGCGCCAGTGGTTGCAGAGGAAGGATCAATTGACGAGCTCATATTGTCCGGCACTGCATTTGGTAGGCCGTCATCTAGCTAGTGTGCTTGCCATTCCTCACCCATCTGTGTAGGTTACGGGTAAGTTTGACGGTCTTTAGTGAACTCTCCCGATCTTAACCTCAAGGACATCTCAGCCTCTTCAACCTTGTCTTCTCTCTGCTTCCCGCAAAGATACGGTACGGGAACAATGTTGATAATGCTCCGTCAAATGCTAAGTCCGATAACCATACAGCGGTGTCGTCGGCTTCCTGGGTTTCAACCATGACAGGAAGCTAGCCCTGCAGTCTCTGGCTGTGTCTGCTGCCAGAAGTGATGTCCACTCCGTTTTTGCAGGGTACGCAGCCATCGTCTCAGCCTATCTGCCTGCTAATCATCTCTTGGGTATAGACTGTCACTGATGACTTATCATGGAGTCGTGCTCCTGCTCTCCGGTTACCAAGCTGATGAGGCGCACATCATCAGGCAGTACCGTGCAATCGTTGACAAGTAGGTGCTATCTGTTCACTGAACGGTGTACTCGGGCTGACAGTGAGAATAGGCTAGAAGCACGGTATCCGACAGGTTCCCTGTGGATCTTGAACCGGGTTCGTTGCTGTGATGCATGGAAGTTCACTATCAAAGATTGACTGTTCAATGATAGGCTAAGATCCTTCGTATGTCCTACGATCCAGATGGCGCGATTACTGTATTGCAGGATGGCCTGAAGCCTGGTCGTCCCCACACATTTGCACAAGCCGATGGACTGGTGAGCATCAAGCGCCTTCTTGTATACCACGCAACGCTGAGTTGTCCCGTGATTCAGTTGATCTTCGAACTTGCGTGGACGCTGCTGTCTCAACGCCGCTACCAGGAGGCTGCTGACACCTTCATCAAGATGACGGAAATCAACAGCTGGTACGTCGAACAACCCTTACAATTGGTACATCTTCACATGAGCGGTCGCTGACCCATCATGCAGGAGCCACGGCACGTATTACTTCATTGCGGCCGGATGCTACATCTCGCTGGGCAACTACGAGAAGGCTCAGGAGCTGCTCGACCGCATCCCTGATCTGATTGACAAGAAGAAGATCGGGGGCAAGGACTTGCCCACCGAAGTCTTCATCAAGAAGAAGCGTGAGCTGCATATGTACAGCATCAGAAATACGCATACTCATCATGATGCGCTGCAGTCGCCTTCTACAGGGAAAAGCAGCTTGCGTTGACCGGATCTGAAGCTAACTTCGCGCACGCTGCGAAGATCAGCCCCGCCGAAGGTACGCACATGTCGTAGTTGCTTTGGACAGTCGCTCATTTTATCTTTTACATAGAACTTGGCATCTGTATGTGATTTGCACCTTCTCACTGGTTCTTTACTGATCTTGCCAATAGTCTGGAACACACATGCCCGGATCACCAAAGAGACTGCTATTGGCCATCTGAAGGACTGGGCCACCTGCTTGAACCCGCCCCCAACCATTGAGACCGCGCTGCTCAAAGAGCACGTTTTGTCATTAACCTCTCCATCCCCCACCACCCCAGGCGCAAGCCCCGCAGACACGCCCGACGAGCTCGCCATCCGCTCGCTCCTGCTCGGCATCGTCCACCGCACCGCCGGCGACTTCGCGGGCGNCCGTGCGTTCCTGGGCGACGCCGAGGCGCGGCACGCGACGGTGCAGGTGAGCACGTGGGTCGGGGGGGTCGCGTGGTTCGAGCACGCCGTGCTCGACCTCAAGGAGATGGAGGCGCGCGCCGCGGCGGAGATCGTGGACGGCGCGGAGTGGGGGCGCGTGCTGAAGGGCGCGCTGGAGAAGCTGGACAAGGCGCTTTCGCTGGCGACGCAGCAGGTCGACTTGTCGTCCCGCTTGGACAGCAGGATTGCGATGCTGAAGGACGAGATTGGCCTCAAGAGGGAGATGCTAGGCCTCTCTGCCTAAGTATATTGTGTATGGTGGCGAGTGACGTTTGGTGCATATCTTTGTTGGCTCGCGTTTGGACATGGACTCGGCACATAGACGTAGGATACAGACATGGCTAATTGGCTTGGATTAATAGGGAGAAAACAGACCGCAATCGCAGTGTCCTGTTAGGAGATTTGCTTCTGAAGCCATCCGATCCGATGTACCAGCCTACCGTACCGTCCTGAGCCATCCGATCCGATGTACCAGCCTACCGTACCGTCCTGAGCCATCCGATCCGATGTACCAGCCTACCGTACCGTCCTGAGCCATCCGATCCGATGTACCAGCCTACCGTACCGTCCTGAGCCATCCGATCCGATGTACCAGC